>ARYC01003028.1:0-19509 GCA_000711775.1 Oxytricha trifallax | reverse complement strand
GGGTTTTGGGGTTTTTGAGGGTTTGAATATATATTTTTTATATGAATTAATATAGCTAATTTTCTTAAAATATAGCAAAACAAGTAATTATCAAATATTAAGTATACTTATTTTATTTTTATTTCATAGATAATACTATTCTTAATTCTATGATAATTTTATATCAATTGTAATGCCTTTATTCTTCACAATTTATTGTCCTTTTACTTTAAATCATTGAAATATAAACATAATTCTTCCAAAAAATATTTTGATCCAAGCTTTATAATTTTAATATCAGATCAAATACGAATAATTAACAATATTAAGAAATATTTTTATTTCAAAGTAGCAACAAACTCAATGCCTGATCATTGTTTTGATTCAATAATATAATTATATTAAAAAATAATATAAGGGGGAAAAAGAGGGGACAAGTAATTTAAAAGGAAGTATAATATTTTGATTATTTATTATTTTCAATGTAAAAAATTCAACTTGAAGTTTAAGTTCAAAATAAGAGAATATTATTAGGAAATTTTTTATAAGTCCAAATTTTGGGTTTTTAATTTATTTTTGACATGTATGCAAATATATTAATGCTTATTAGAATAAGATAAGAATTATAATTGCTAAATTTAATAATTTTACTTGAATATATCTCTCTGTAATGATTTTATATATAAGAAATTTGATCTTAAACTTATTATTAATATAAAAATGATTAAAAAAGTTGAGAATTTAAAATTCTGGTTCTAAAAAGATTATATCCACTCATATATTATAGTGCCGATGTTTTTTACTATTAGTCTTATCTTTTATTAAAATAAAAATTGGAATTATATCATGATAATAATAAATAATTAAATAGTTCTGCTTATCATGGTGCTGAAATTTATAAAATAGTGTTTGATAAAATATATTTATTGTGAAATTAATTTAATTATTTTGCTATTGCTGCTACTATTACTATTACTGTTATTTTAACTATATTTTTAAATTAAAGAACAAGCAATTCTACAATAATTTTGTTTAAAAACTTTTTAAATAATTCGCAAAAACTAATTTTCTACTACGTTAATTATTATTTCATAGCATTTAAACTTTTTATTTTGAATAAAATTTATAGTCTATAATTCACTTATAAAATCTCTAAAATTTATTCTCTAAGTAATTTAATATATTTGTCCCATATAAAAATAATTGGAATTTAACTATAGCTATTTTCTATATTGGTAATCAAAAGAATATCTGTACCATATTTAGATATAATTAAAGTTTGTATTATTTTATTTATTAAAGGCTCTTTATTTACAATCGTTAGCAAATACAAAAATCATTTAATTTAATTATTTATCATTAACATTTTGCTATAAATTTTAAATATATCAAATATTTTTGTTGAAATTATTGGAATATTAAATTTAATACTTACCTTTATAAATATTTTGCAAATTTAAATTTATCATCTATATTGAAATTTAATAAAAAGAATTTTAATATTTTTATTTATTTATTAATAATTTAAACTTACCTTTTATTTATTTTTATTGATTTTGATTTTAACTTTTACTTCTTGTCTCTTATTTTGAATTTAAATTTGTATTGTTAATTCTTTTTAAATTCCTCATTCCCACTCTGCTTCCACCTGATCCTAGAGACTTAAAGATAGAGAAATGCCCGAACAATACGAGGTACCTAGTAGAACACTACCCACTGGCCAGGTGGGCGCACATTGCTAACGTGTTCATCTCAAGGGAGGTATTCTTTGGATTTCTCGTTACATATATCGCGTAGAACTTGGTTTTTAACACAAGTCTACATTGGCGGCGATACCAAACTCTGAATCATCAAAGGTACACTACCCTCGGTGTCGGCATTACCAAGATCGATTAGGCGGACAAGTGCCAGAGGCAACGACGCAAATTTTAAATGGATTTCAATCTTCCATTTCTTAAATTAACCATTCTCTCAATGGTTAAAATCTAAAATTTTAAGTTTTTTAATTTGTACATTAAAATTAATTATAATAATCAATCTTATATGCATTCGATCCAAATTTAAAAACACATACAAATTTACAAGTTTTGATAATTTAGTCTTTTATATAAATTAAAATTCTTATTTATTAATGTTGTTGAAGCTGGCAGATAAAGCTCAACATTTTTTGTAAAACAATTTTATAAGTTGATATAAAAATTAAAATCTTGAATAAATTCTCTATATATTTGAATTCCAATTAAAATAAATTATAAATATGATTTGAGTAATTTAAAATTATCTTGATTTTCTATTTGTTTTAAAATTATTTAGAATTATAAATTTATACTAAGAATATATTAAATAATTTATTATTTTAATCTATAATTCATTAGGTCCCAATTTATTAACAAATTTATGAGAATTATATTCATTTTAATAAGTTAATCTTATTTTTATCTTTTTTTCATTGAATTCAATCAAATAAAAATATTTATTTTTAAGTTAAGGATACAGTTTTATTCTAAAATAATTTGAAAGCTTTTTCCATTTTAAAACATAAAATATAGTGTAATCAATAAAATTAATAAAATTGAACTTATAATAAACATTAAGTATATTCAAATAAGTTTATTTAAAATTAATTTGCATAAAATTTATTTATTATTGCTATTGCTGTTATTGCTATTACTTTAAATTAAATTCAAAGTCTTTAAATAGTATATAAAAAAAAGTTTATATTAAAGATTTCAGTAATTCATTTAAAAATAAATTTCTAATTTAATTTAATACATTTATAATTTAATTCTATTTAAATTTAACTTCAGCTTTTAATTTTAAAATAAATTAAATTAGTTTTTAAAATCAAGCTAAAATTTGAATATTTTTTATTTAAAATGTTTTAATATTCAATAAATATTGAATGAAAATTTTAATCAAAATCATACATAAAAATTGACAAAATTTAGATTGATTTTGTCATTTATACATAATACTTTGACCTACTACTTTTTATATGGTAATAGTTTTGATTATTTAAAGTCTTTTGAACTTATCAAAGGTCTTTTAGTGAGATAGATTCTAAAGCAGCAGTTAAGACATGATAGTAGCATCTTCTCACAAGATTCTGATTTATTCTACTTATATTCATGCCAAGCTCTTTCATAAAGGCGGCCCAATAACCTCTATAAGTGTTAACTTATCTTAACTTACTATGATTAAGCTATTTATTCAAGGGATTCAGGTCTCTGTTCTTAATCCAAGAGTACATAAGCTCTGCTGGAGCTAGCCTGTAATGATAAGGCCCAAGAAACATGAGCGGTAATTTGAGATTGTCATACTTTGCCATTACTTCTTTAGATCTGTGATAGGGAGCGTTATCAATCATGATAACAGTATTCTTTCTCTACTCCAAATCTATATCATCTAATGTAAGTGCAAGCTTGCACAAGAAGTACATAAATGAGTGTTGATTAGTTCTTCCCCTATTCACTGTATAGAACAACTCTCCAGTACTTGACACTCCAATAATCAAGTTCATTTGACTAAGCCTCTAAGATTTTGTTACTCTATTCTTAACATAGGGAGCTGTCCAGCCTCTTCTTCTTTCATCAGTCTAGTGCAATACTGATTCGTCAATATTAATAATTCTCTTGCCTTCACTTAGAAAGAGTATGAATTGTTAGGCTGCATACTAGCGTTGAAGCTTACTACTGTTGTTGTTATGAAGGTTCGTTATCTACTTAACTTACTTGTATGTCATCATTAGTTCATTCTTAAGGAACCTTCGAATCATCTACTTTGAACAGTGAAGCTGGATCTTTTCTCTAAGCTTTTCTGTATATCTGATATTTAGATAGGCACTTAGTCATAAGTAAGCATATTCACTATATGAGTGCGAGCCCTGCTGTGTAGCTTCTTATACTTGCTTCGATTAACTTACTTAAGATTCCAAAAGTTCGCTTTTTTAAGGGATTGTTAAGGTGCCTTCTTAACTTATAGTATGAAATGCCAAGCCTCTTCATAATCTGCTAGCAGTTTAGCTTTTCAGACATCCTTAGTCTTTGAGATTCCTGAGCCAGCTTTAGCTCTTTTTGTTGCTGCTCCTTTTCTTTCATGATCTTGAGTTATCTTCGAGGCACTATAGCTTAAAGCTAAGTATGCTGTCCAAAGACTGGAAGTGAGTCTTTCATTTTATGGTTCTCTAATACTTTCTATTCTAATTTTTTCATATCAATTAAAGGGGCTCTTTCGAGCATACCTTAAGGTTCTAATTCTGATTAGGTATAGTCAGTGTAGATCTCAAGTGTGATCTGGCCAAGAGTCTATATTTAGTGGCCATCTAGTAACGATTCCTTAAATCCTCCTAGTTTACTTACTCTATAGGTTTCCTTAGGATCAATAATAAAGCCTTTGAAACTCAAAGATTCTAATGAATCTTCCAGATCATAGTAGTAGTTAAGCATCTCTCTTTTACTTACAGTCGCTATCTCAACATCAGCAACTGTAATGTTCCTTTAGTATAACATATTGGTTGTTAGGTAATCTGCAGTATTGCTTTCATCATCTGCTTCACTACTTGAGCTTCGCTCACTATTTGAACTACTAGAGCTTTTATCTTCTTCCTCTTATTGGAAAAATTCAACCAGCTTAGACTATCTCTTTTTAGAACTTGATTCCATAAGTTCAGTGCTTAATTTCCTAATAATGAATTACTTTGGTGCTGGTAGGAAATCCGCATGCGGAAATCGGATCATGCTGAAGGCATTTCATAATAGTGAAAATGACTATCTCATTATAGTAACAGTGCTGTCTTCATGAGCCAATATTTGGCTATTTAAAACGGCTGATGGCACCCTCCTATTAGAATTTAATGAACCAAGCGTAACTTACTGGCATCAATGTTTAAGAACTAGCTTAGAAGTGCAAAAGCAAGAAAGAGCTCTACAACTTTCTCACCCAGGATTGTCGGGCCTTCTTACCCAAGCCTGATTCAACCAACATTTACTTCTTCAAGTCCATCATAAGAGAAAAGAAGGAGGTAAGCATCTCTCCTTAATTGTAACCGTCTTCTTAGTACATCAGAAGAGAAGACGTCAAAGTGTCCGCAGTGCCTCACATAGAGGGACTTACAGTCCAGGACTTCCTCGATTATGCGAGAGACATCCCCAGACTACTCAACTTTCTCCCTGATGAGCGAGACTGGGTCCACTTAGACAGGCAATGGATCTGTGATTTGCTCTATACCTTAGACACCGACGGTGTCACCAACATGATTCACGATGCAATGCTTTAACGGAAAGAGAGGCTTGAGCAAAGCAGAGACCTAGTCATTGAAATGAGACCTGAATTTGTTGACGCACTCTCTAGATGCCTCAGCTTCAGCAGTAAGTTTACTCTCTTTACATTTCCTTTGTAGCCGAGAGAGGCAAAGCTGTGAATCTCATGAAGGACTCATCTAAAAGAAAGAGAACAAGAGATGAAATTGAAGAGGTGAAAGATTATGAGACAGCCTTGAAGTCAGACAGGCAGCTCTTTCTATAAGAAACTAAGAGGCTGAAGCAAGAGCATGATAACTTGGAAAGTGAAGTACTTGACTTACGCAAAATGAAGGAGCAAGTTATGCAAGACTTCGGCTCTCAGAATCTGGAAGGGCAGGTGCAGAACTTCAGCCTTTGACTTCTGCTGGTCTCTATTCTCATCCATTCTCTGAACACTACTAATAGAAAGAGTTAGAATATGGTGAATTCTTTTAGAAATTAAGCTTTAAAATCATCTTCTTTTTAACCCCTCTCTTTAGGGGTTCCTATGATCTATATCACTTTTCAAGTTTCTCTTTTAATTTGAAGCCTTCTTCAACCAGGCTTCCATACTTTCTTCGACCTCTTCATGCTCCTTGTAAGTTTCACTAAAAGACTTGTCTCTGCAACTCCTCCTTACAAGTATAACTCACTTTTCAACTAAGTCCTTAATCTGCTCTGCCTTCTCATAAGCCTTCCTACTTCTCTTATTAGTCTATTTCTTTCCTTCCTTGCTCTTCGATCTTTCTCTGCCTAGCTCTTAAGTGATCTCCTCATATTGGCGCCTCACGCCGTTTTTGAAGATCTTCTCAACTTCACTAATAGGCTTGTCTTAGAGCACAGGGTTCTGGCTCATCTTCTCTACAATGAATTCTATGATAGAAGGTTAATAGAACCCTAATTTACTTTGAGTGTCTGGCTCTTCAGCCACAGCTTCAGTTTTCATTTCCTCTTCAGAGGCCTTCTTTGCTTCCTCGATATCCTTTTTGGCTCCAATGAAAGAACTTTCTACTTTTTCGACTATCTTCTCCACTATAGCCTTTACAACTGCAACTTAATGATCGATGGCTATAATCTATTCAGAAGGAACTTCGGGCTCCTTTGCTTGATCAATAATATCCATATCAATAGCTTCTTATTTGTCTTACAAATTAAATTATACTTCATTGAACTTTTTGTCTAATATAAGGTCGATCTCATTCTACTCTTCATAAAGAAGCTACTCAGCACTATCTTTGGAGTTGAGTCTATACAAAACTCTTTGCCATCTGCCCTTAGTATTAAGCCTTCCAATTCTTCCTATAATCTGCTCTTCAGACCTTTTAGAGAAGACATCTGCGATTATGAGGTAAGAACCTCCGTTCTAGTTGATTTCATCATTCGTCTGAATGTCAGTCCCTCTTCCATGAGCTTCATTCAGCAAGTATATTCCATATTCCTTTTTCGCATTCTTCATTAAGTATCTGCCTTCAATCATGGATTCGATATTGGCGGCTTGCCCTCTGCTTAAACTTGTGAAGTCGTAGCCCGATCTCAAGAGGCCTATCTCTATTGCATTATAGTTAGTTGAAGCCACTATTAGAACTGGGGAGTGGCTTAGCTGCTCTATTATAATTTCTTTGATCTTAGCCAAGTAATCACTCTAATTAGTGCTCACAAACACATCCGGGTATTGAGTCTTTTTATTTCCCTAGAGTTTATCAAGAGTGGGAAATACTACAGGTGTAGCTTGAAAAGCTAGCTTTAAACAGTTCTCTTCAGTAAAAGAGAGATTGCTTCCAGAAAATCCTATCACTTTATGAGCTTGCTGAAAGTACTCAAGAGAGTTGATTATAGTATCAACAGAGCCATCAAACATAATCCAGTCGTACTCGTCCACTAATACGTAGCTTTGCTACTATACACTCACAGCCTTGCTGTTCTTTTGCATCTTCTTTAATTAGGGCTAAGTGTAGAAATAGATGCCAGTATCTTTGGCAAAGAAGTTTAGATTGCAATTAAGCTACATTGCTTTAATGACTCTCTAGTATCGTTTGAAGTCTCTTTGCACTAAGTGCTCATTCTTGCTGAGTATAAAGACTGATCTTTAAGTTTTAAGAGCAATAAGGATTGCTAAAGCAATGCATATTAGGGTCTTCCCATTGCCAATACCAAAATGAATGAAGTGATTGCTGTTAAGGTTGACACAGATATAGTTTAAACATAAGACCTGAGAGCAGTAGAATTTGAAGCCTAAATTTTACTCCAAAGTTTCTAATTTGGCACTTACTCTTAAGAGTTCCTTTGGAGACCTGCTATTGAATCTGGATGCTACTTGGTTTTATAAGTTCTCATTCTTGAATAGCTAAAGAAGGTCATTAACAGCCTTTTCAGAGAAGGCTTCCATAGTCCTTGGCAATTGCATTATTCTTTCAAGGTCAGAGAAGTCACAGTTTAGACAGTTGTCAATAGTGTGAATGCTTAACTATACATTTTTCTCGACTTGCGCATTCACAATCAACTTACTATACTTTCCTGATTTGTTCAATCTTCCCTACCCATTATTGATCTCTGCTTTGCAGTCTTGAAGCAAGGCCTTTCATAAAATGCACCATTGAGACTTTGTCGATGACTTCTTGCTTTTATAAGAAGGTTTCCCTTGTTGAAGATATGTAGTCTTTTAAAGACTCTAAGTTAGGGGCAGAGCATAAGGCACATATTCTTACAAAGTACTCTGTATACTATACAGGAATGTCTCTTATAAGGTTCAATCCACAGTCTTGCTTAAGCAAGATAATAAAAGGCACGTTCATTATAAAGAAGGAATTTGGTATTAGTTTGATGACCTAAGGGTCAATTGAAAAGTAGTGCCATGTTTAAGCCAAAAGCTGAATGATGCCTGGATTAGAGTCGTTTAGCTTCAAGACTATAGCAAGCTGCTTACTTAGACATGTTGCCTCAGTAATAAAGACCAAGTTGGCTAAGCCTATAGCTTGTCTAGCATTGGGTGACCTTATAAGTAAGAGAATAGCTTCTTATATTAAGTTCTCTTCTGGCTGATATTTTTCCCCTGTATAGTAACTGAGGGCAGCCAAGAAGATACGAGCCTTGGAGTCTTAGTCTAGCTTTTAGTTACTTGAGATCAACTCTGTAATTAAATAGAAGAGCCCTTGGTTCACTTAGGGTTCATTTGCCATCTCAAAGTGCTAAAGGAACGAAAAGAGTGATTGGGTGTTGCGGGCCATTATATCTTGAAGGATCTGTTCCTTTTATTAATAATTTGATTATTTGAAACTTTCAAAGTGCTTGACCAACATCTCATGGCCAATGATTGAGCCATAGTTAATAACCAGCTAAGGTAAGGGTCTTGGAGCTTGCATTGATTCACTTGCTAAGCTCACAGTAGTCTGGAACTCACTCACCTTCATTTCCTCGTTTGAGAGGGAGTGGTTAAGATTTTCAGAGACCAGTGACTTGGTATCACTGCTGTTCTTGGCTTTCTTGCTTTTGTTATTGTTTATAAACTTTCTCACAACGTTCTTAAAATCCCATGTCTTTTAATAGCCTTTGAAATCCTCCTGCTACAACAGGAGACTCAAATCATAGTTGTTTAAATGTAGGAATTCCTTTGCTCTATTGATTTTGACGCTATCTTGGGCTCCCTTGTACTCAGCTTTAATGCCCTTCACTTTGCCGCCCTCATCAATATTAGCCTTGGCTTCAAGATTTTCAAAAATCCGATCACCCTGCTCAAGAAGTTGAGCTAACTATTCATTTGAATTATCATTCCTTAACTCTAATATAGGTGCTTAGTAAAGGAAAAAAGCTTACCAGGGCTTCGTTCTTCAATCTATAGGGGAAAAGACTCAGCAAGCTGATCCCGCTCTTGGGCTGGATTCATGGTATTTTTAAGTTTTGATTATAGTATTATATACTGGATTTTTAAATTTAATAGGTGGATTATTAAAAAATACCACTGGATTCTTCAAATTTACTATAAGAAAAACCTCTCTTCTTCACTTATCCAGTGGATTTAAAGAGCTACAGCCCGCAAACCAGTTCAAATGCATTGCTTATGTTAATACCAACATATAAAGGTGAAAAAAGTAGGCTTGCAAGAAATGGCGGACCCGCCATGGGTCTTTTGAGTGCTGTTCGAGTCTGGCCTCATTGAAAATTGGCTTTTTGGAAAAATCGAAAAATCCGAGGGCCTAATGGTGAATTCAACCCTATACTGTTCATAACGTACATATAACCAGTAGAAATGTGCAGTGAAAGTAGAATGGAAAGCAAAGGCACTCGTTTTCGAAAATCGAGGTCATGGTTGAAGGGGGTCCAGACTGGCTTTGGATTCTAGACTTCAGACTGGATTTTAGACCCTATAAGAGGGGGGGTTTATACTAAAGTTGAATTTTTGCAAAAAGTAGTTGGGAAAGCTACTGGATTTTATGGACATATGGACTTAGTATAGTATAAGGAACACTTTCAACAATATATGATCACTAGAACACTCAAACTGCAATTAGCAGCATTCTTAAAGACTCTCTTTCTAAGACTCTTGAATTGGCCCTCTCATAATAAGTTAAATTGTGAAGTTTGGAATTTCGCTATTTATCGATATTAAATCATCACTATACCAACTTATAAATTTATCACGCATATATGTATTGGGGTTTATATATATAAATTAAATATTTTAAATTTCATCTAACTGTGTTTTCGACATTTGGTAATTTGAAGCGGTGATATAGATTGATAATAATTGAGAGGAATCTACAATAAATAAAATAATTAATATATAAAAAACAATTTCATAATTTTTACAAAGTAAAACTGAAGATACTTTTAAGCAAAACACTATACCGCTTGATTAAGAGTAACAAATATGAATTTAATTTATAATATTGATAAAATACATAAAAATAGGAAATTGTAGAACTTTTGAAATACAGAGAAATAAACCCCAAATATAACTGGCATGATTTTGATATTATCCTAAATTTAATTTAATAAACTATTTTTAAAAAAACAGATTGATTGAATTAGTACATTAGTTTATTAGTTTACAGAATACTTTAGAAAAGTACTATTTATAATGATCCAAATAATCCAATGAACCAATGTACTAAAATGCAGATATACGCTAAGAGAGAGTATTATTAGTGCTTAAATGTACCAAAGTGATCCAATAAACCAATAAACCAATGTACAAACTAGATCAATCGGTTTTTTTATTTGGTTCACTGAGTGGCCGGATGTGTAGATAGTTAGGCGTATTTACTTAAGCATTATCCGTAAATTATATATATTTATTTAAAGTTTAAAATGACGGGAGAATCAAGCAGCGCGGATGCTAAGTATTCATCACTTCCAATAGCCTACCATTTGACAGAATACCGATGACTGATAAGGAGGCTTTCCTCGCCGGAGTTACGCTGATCAGGCTACACAAGAACATTCGAGAGGTAGGGAAGCCATTCCCATCCGGCACAGCTTAGCGCGCTCAATGTTTCCTCAAGAGGCTCTAGATCGACGGTGATGTGCCAGGAGAAGCCGGATAGACAAGCGAAGATACAGCAATAGACAACGGAGAGGGTGGAGACGGCACTAATTGAGAGACACGATCATCATTATATATTTCTGCAGATTAATTTACGGATAATGCTTAAGTAAATACGCCTAACTATCTACACATCCGGCCACTCAGTGAACCAAATAAAAAAACCGATTGATCTAGTTTGTACATTGGTTTATTGGTTTATTGGATCACTTTGGTACATTTAAGCACTAATAATACTCTCTCTTAGCGTATATCTGCATTTTAGTACATTGGTTCATTGGATTATTTGGATCATTATAAATAGTACTTTTCTAAAGTATTCTGTAAACTAATAAACTAATGTACTAATTCAATCAATCTGTTTTTTTAAAAATAGTTTATTAAATTAAATTTAGGATAATATCAAAATCATGCCAGTTATATTTGGGGTTTATTTCTCTGTATTTCAAAAGTTCTACAATTTCCTATTTTTATGTATTTTATCAATATTCTCTTATTAGTGTTAATTTGATATAGTTTATTCAATGAATATATAAATACATTTTTTAAAAATATCTTCAATTCAATCCCTTATTATTCATCGTCTCTCATATTTAATTATAAGTTAAGATATAGATAAAAAATTAAGAAATTCATATAAACTATGATTAAAGCATCAGTAATTTGCTCATGATTAAGCGTACATAAATCTAAATAACCTTTTCATTAAAGATGTCCATTAAATTATTAAACTACATCATTTTCCTTTTATTATTTAACTTATTAAAACCCCATAGATCAATTAAGAAGCGAGGAAAGGAGTTAAGAACAATTAGATTAAAAATTAATTATAATTGGCTAATAATATATATAATTAGGCTAAAATCAAATTAACACACTCTGATTGGTTTATTTTATAAGGACAATTAATCGAGCCAATAGTTTTAATAATTAGCCCAAACATTATAAATATACGCCAATAATAATTAATTCTTAATTTAATTGTTCTTAACCCCAATTCTCATGTCTTAATTGATCTATGGGGTTTTACTATAAAAAATGAAGTATGAGTTACAGTAAATTAATGACTATAAAAATGTTCTTATTATTAATAGAACTCTCAAATAAATCAATTTAACATTTTAATTAATTAATAATAATTATTTTGTTTATTTAAAACAATGTTCAGGACTTTTATTATTATTTACTTAACTTTATTATATGATTTTTGTTTTAATTTGGTCCTTGTTGTTTAGTGATCATAGATTAAATTACTAAATTAAATTTGTTTTGATTTAATCTTTAAAAAATCTCTAAAGCACTTTTTAATGATTTTAATTATAATATTTTGATATGTAGATCTCATTAGCTATTCAATTTCTTATTTAATTTTAATTTAAATTTCAAAATTTACTTATCAAAATAATAGAGCAATTAATAAATCTTTATATTATAGTATTTCAAGAAAAATATATAAAGAAATGAAGGAAAAAAGAAAAAACAAAGGGGTAAAATAATGATAATTTGAAAATGCTGCACAATCAACAAAATATTGCATACTTAAAGTGTAATCTTAGTTTATAATTATAAGAATTTTGCTCAAGAAAATTTATTTATTTGTATAAATTTTAACGATACTAATATGAGACCATGTAATATTTCTATAATATTCACGATTATTGGATCCATATATCTAAGAATAGTTAAAAATAGCAAACTTACATTTAACTAAAATTTTACTAAGCTGATTATAAGTAAGGATAAGTTTGTTTTCTTGTATTCTTTTGATTTTGAACATTAAACTTTTAACAAAAGAAGTATGGATTATAATTCGAATGAATTATAATCGTATTATTCAGGGAGATTATTGGTCTATAGAAATAGAAACTCTGAAGTTTAAATTATTCATTTGCATAAATTAATAAGTGTTTGCAATAAAGGTGTCAATTTGATACAATACACCAAAATAATAGGAATTCTTTTTTTTTAAGAAAATTATTTTACAAATCATGCTTTTAATTATTTAAATACCATCATTTTATCCATCTTATTAATTCATTATTATCTACTCTCTATATCAACTACTGTTTCATTTAGGTATGACTTCTTTAAAAAATAAAATAATATATATTTTTATTTTATACTTTACATTTAGATTGAATAAACAGCACTTCACAAGCGTCTCCAATACATGCTAAATTATTTAATATCTTTTTATAAAATTACTCAATTATAATAATGAATTAACTCGTTTACTAATTCAATATAATAGAAATTAAATTAAAGGAATTTAAGGAGGGAGAAGGAAACAACGGGAGACAAATAGAAATAGAAGTGAAAGACCAATAAAAAATCCAAGAGGAGAACACAACTTGTGTACATGGACTACAAGAAACAAACTTGACAGCAATCTCAGAAGAAAATACAAGAATACTTTAAATATTATAAAAAAAGGACAAAGTGAATCAAGATCAACAATAAAACCAAAGTACTCAAGTCAATTATAATAGTTATAAAAACTTGAATGTATTTTCTATCACAATAAAATAGAAAACAACTGACAGCTCCATTTCTATTACAATTTAAAAAGAAGCTGAAGAATAAATTGAAAAGAACGAAAGATTAGCAGGGCTATCATGAAGTATAAGAAAAATTGAGACTACAACCTAAAAAGGATAGATGCTTGAAAAGAATATTGAATTAAAGATCTGTTTATTAAAGGTCAAAGGACTGAATTCTAAGCTAAAGTAAAATTAAATGCTCAGAAACATAGGAATAATAAACCAGATTTTATAGCTATTGTGGAAACAAGACTTCAGTGGACAGTTGGAATGAAGAGTTATAATATGTCACAAAAAGTTAGCAAGAAATCATAGAGTTTTGACTATGAATAGTGAAAATACTTAATGAAGACAATTAAAACTTTGATTTAATTCCTGGAATGGAATATATAAAATACTGAGTACAATATATTATTAATATTTACATGCCACCTTACATAATTGATTAAGTAAAAGAACTCCAAAAAAGAATAATTTTCAAGATAATTTCAACAAAATCAAATTGCGATAAGTAAAAGATCATAGTAAAGAGTTATTTAAATTTCCACTTTAAAGAGTAAAAGACTCGGAATGGAAGACTCAAACAAAAGGGAATTAACTAGATTAAGTATTCACAAATGTGGAAACATCATATTTGTAACTAGATCAATTATGCTTGAAAGACCACAAATTAGTGCAGGTGAGATTATAAGTGAATATTATAATAATGGTGAAGATTACTGATATAGTAAAAGATAGTAAGAGTTTCAGAAGTTAGGAGACAATGCTGAAAGACATTTATAGAGGAAAGAAGGAAGTTAAAACTAGATGACTTAGATCTTCCTCTAAGAAGAGGCATTGAGAATATACTTGAGAAAAAGAGCAAATAAAAAAACTAGTATGAGTAACCATTTTAATAGGCAGTAAAGAAAAACATCAGAAACAGGAATAACGTGTACTAACGCAAAGCAACAATTGAATCAAGATAAATGGGACAAGAAGCACTGCCTAGACAGAACGGTTTGAATTGATACTTCTATTTAGTTAAGAGACTAAGAAAGTTTTTAAAACAAACATAACTAAATAAATGGGGTGGAAAATAATCAAAGAGAGAGAGTAACACAACAAGGTATTTAGACAATAAAACACGTCTCCCAATTCTATAATAAGTTATTTTAAGATGACAAAAGTCAAGACAATTTGAAAAATAAGATGAAAAGGGTGAGCACATCCATAGTAAACGAGTAAGATTCTTAGAGTTTTTAATGAGAACAAGATGTTCAGAAAAGAATTGTGGAATACAGCTTCCTCAAGGTAAAAGGTAAAAATAGCTTGATGAAAAAGGCTGGTAAAATCAGATGACTTAGGAAAAATAATTAGCAAACAAATCGTCGAATGGTTAAACATTGGGTATTTCTTCATTACCTAAAGGAAGGAAAACTGATAATCAAATGCTAAGAAATCAATACCCATGCATTATTAACATTAAACCGATAGTGGTGAATTCTCACCAAAACATAATAATTGAAAAGATTGTTATAAACAAAATATTGGAACAAAAAAATAAACTACTGTCAACAGAAAACTACTAAATTGGATTTAGAGAACAAGAGCACCCACTTAAATATATTCAGATTGCTTGACCACATAAATATCTCGAGATGGAAGAGTAATAACATAGAATCGTACCTATTATTGCATAATGTATATGACTCTGTCATACTTTGACAAAGAATAAAGTCTGAACAAGATAGCTAAATAATTTAGCTTATTGAGGAGTTATATCAGAACAACAAAATAATCTAAGAAGAAAAGCAGATAAATGCGAAGAAAGAGTTTGAATAAGAGAGTAGAATCAGTCATAATACTGTGAAAATCGTGAATAGTTAAATTCTTAAAATACAGTGAGATATAAATAAAAGATTATGATAATTTTTTATATTTAAATATTTAAAACTTGTTTGATTAGATTTATTTATTTATATATATATACTTTGGGACCAAGTTGAAAAAGTTATTTATTTTTACAACTTGGCCCCAGTCTTTATATTAATATATTTAAATATAAACCATGAATAAATTTATTCAGGATTTATTTAATAAATGAAATTAGTTTTCTACAATTATTAAATTTGATTTATTCATTCTTTTAATATATTATATTATTCACAATTTTAGACATAAAATATTACTAGTTTTAAAATCATTTTTCTTCTAATAGAATATTATAGATAAATTACTCATTTTCAAAAACTGACATAAATCAAATTTAATAATTGTATAAAACTAATTTCATTTATATCATAAATTCTGAATAAATTTATTTATGGTTTTTATTTAAATATATTAATATAAGGACTGGGGCCAAGTTGTAAAAATAAATAACTTTTTCAACTTGGTCTCAAAGTATATATATAAATAAATAAATCTAATCAAACAAGTTTTAAATAAATAAATATAAAAAATTATCATAATCTTTTATTTATATCTCACTGTATTTTAAGAATTTAACTTTTCACGATTTTTACAGTATTATGACTGAATCTCACAATGCTGTTTAAAATCTACCTACAAGACGCAATCTATTTATAATATTAATTAAAATCACTAATAAATTAAGGCAAATTAATAGCATTTTCTGACGAAATTCTCATCAACATAAAAATAAAAAAGTAACTGACAAGAGTAATTAAATGTTTTAATGATATAGGAAAGCCTCATTATTTTGAAGCTCAATTACAATACTTTCTAGTTGAATGATGAAAAGGAATATAGCGAAGTCAAGGAAGAGGAGGAATAAAATATGAAGAGGAGCTAAATTATTTTTGTGCAAACGTAAGATTTAGTACGACACTACTTTTGAAGAGAACCTGGGATAAGTTATAGAAAATAAAATCTATTCTATTATTTTCATACAATTTCCAATAACCCAACAGTTTGAGAAACCATAATGATTGAGTAAATTAGTTCACTAGCAATATACAACTACAAGCCTTTGGCAGCTTTATGATATGTATTTTGAAGAAATTCGATATTCTAGAGATATAACAAATAAGGACATCATTCAGGACTCTAAGAGATATTTCAATCAAAATAATAAGGAATGCTCCTTAACTTAAAGACGGTTAAATGAGTGGCATCTTATTACAATTAGTTCAGAAGAGCATGAAGAAAGTAAAGTAAAACTTAGACAGGTACTTTATTCCCAAAAAAGTAAAAGAACAAATTCAACAAATCAAATTTTAGTTACAAAAAAGAAAGAAGTCATTCCTTACGAAAAACGTAATGGACACGATGATGGCGATTAGTCAAGGTAGGCTTATAGTGAGCTATGGGATGAGTCATTACTGTGATGTACATAAAACATTAAGACACTCAACACATGAAAAATTGCAATTTAATCAACGAAGCTGGGGGCTCCGCAAGATTCTTCAATATAAATTGAGGAACCAAAGGATTATTGACTTAGAGAGTACAACCAAGATAGAAGTTGCCGAAAATGTACTATCGCTAAACTATAGAATAAAAGCTATGGAGAAAGGGTACTTTTAAAACGTAAAATAGGCATTGAAAATATATGTGAAAAACAATAGATTGAAGCAGCTGAAGATTACAAGAAGCAGAATTGACAGGTCAGAAATATTTAAATATCCAAATGTGAGATAATAGTAAACATGAGTTTAATTTGAGAAAAATTAAGAGATTAATAATAAAAATCAAAATTAAATTAAAGAAGAAATTAAAACAGGGATATTAATAATAGTAAGATTCAAAATAAAAGATAAAGTGGATGGAGGAACGCAAGGATGAGCTCACTTTTTCAAACGACGAAGACCAGAAAAGATGGTTTAGCGAGGATAATCGAGCAGAGTAAGAAGATGATCTCCTTGCCAAAAGACTGCATGAAACAGAGTTGGATGTATGGAAAGTGGAAGAGTAGAGCCCAGTAGAGAACAGATTAGAACACTCTTAGGAAAGGAGGACAAAGAGACACAGTAAGTAGCATTGAGTGAAGAGAAACTAATTAGAAAAGAGGATGAGAGGAAAGTAGATTACTTTAAAGAGGAAGGAGCAGCGTTCAAGAACATGGAGTAAGAAAAGCAGCTTCAATAAAAAATTTAAGCATTAGGTTCATATTTTTTCATATTCTTACCTTCTTTATCTAATATGATTATCTTAAAATTGCGTTGCTTTGCTTATTTTAATATGAACTATCATCAATAAGAGCGTTTGAATAAGCCCACCATGAGATTGAATGATCTCAGTTATGATGATGTTAAGGTGTTAATATAAAAGATATAAAATATTTTTATCATAAGCAATATCTATAACTAATGGAAATTATGGAGATAGATAATTATTAAATTAGAAAGTTAATTGCTAGGTGAGGTACAAATATCACTAGGACTTTCTATTATACTAAAGCCTACAGAGGGCATGTAGGGGGTTGCTGGGCGCAACGCATAAGGGACCAGTCGGCGGGGTTCAATCTGTCAGCTACTACACTCATCGAGTGGGCTAGACACAAGGATTTCCCTACATAGATGATTTGACTGGCTTGAGTCCAGATTTCTAGGCAATAGGGACCAGGATGAAGGTACGCTCTGCCTTCAAAAGTGTGAAGACGAAAACCATTTAAGCAAACGATAAGGATTTTTCTAACACACCGGGTTAGGGTGCTGAAGCTACCACAGCGAGAGGACAAGGATTGTGTTTCCCAGCAGCGGTGGGACCGGTAAGCATTTTTCTCCAATCTTTCTCACCTAGTCGAATGCTACTAGCTCTGTTGTTCAGATTATGCTTTCAATGTCTTGATTTTAGGAGGAGACGAGGCAATAGCGGTAGTGATTTTTCGGAGTTTCTACTTCATGAATTACACGTCACGGAATTGCCACGTCAACTCATTAAGATACGTCTACGTCACGACTAAGATTGATGGTTTGATTTTAGTAATAAACAGTGATATGTTAAACTTATTTTATTTTAATCATTAATCATGGGGATAGATAAAATCTAATTGATTGTTTTTCTGAAGATAATTATTACAATTTAATTAATTCATTTTAATACAAGTTAATTAAATTTATAAAACATTTTTTTAATATATATTATATGTATATATATATATATATATTTAATAATGTGAACAAAATAAAAGTAATTAAAAATCAATAGACTGAGATAACTTAAGATTTAAAAATCTACTTCTCAAATTATATAAATTATTAATTATGCTATTCAAAGAGTTGTTATGTATCATTCAAATATTAAGTCCAGTTATTGCTTAATTATAATGAAATATTAAGTTATTAATAATTAAAAACAATTAAAAATTTGATGCAATTTTATTAATATTATTTTTTTACGATATATCTTGAATAAAAAGATCATAATTTAATAATTAAAATAATAAATTAAAAATTGTGTGGGCATGAAAAAATCTAAGTAATGATATATTGAGCATAAAATTTATAGAAGAGTTACATCTGGCAAATGATAAAGTAGGATTGGATAAAAAAATAACAAATGAACTTAAAAATTTATTTAATAATAACAATCATGCTGATGGCTCAAAACGCGAGAGAAAATGGATAGATGACTAGTAAAAAATTTAGATTTATTTTATTAATTTCTTTGATTTCCATGATTAATATATAATAAATTAATAATGCAATTCACTTTATTTTTTTAAAAAAATTATCATGATTATATAATAAAATCGATTTGATTATAGATTCATAAAGATATAATCCATAATAGTCAAAATCATATTTATATATTGCGAAATGCATCATAAAAATAGTAATTATATATGAAGAAGTAGCTCAATTCCGGTGAAGAAAACATTTGTTGCATGCGCTAACATTTTAAAAATATCCTTTTTGAAGATTTATAATTGTAAGAATACATTCGAATTGGGGAAATTATATAAAACTTAATTAATAATTGTTCAAATTCGTGGCAGTTAACATTCTGGAAACCGAGAAAATATGGTACTTGTTCGATAAACAATTCAAAATCAGCTGGACTTTAATATTGGCGGTACCCCTCTATCGTATTCCTGAAGCGAGATAAATCGGCTTTAATTTTGGGTGATTTGTTAAGTCGATTTTAATGCCAAAATTAAAGTCGATTTATCTCGCTTCAGGGATGCGATAGAGAGGTACCGCCAATAGTAAAGTCCAGCTAATTT
>ARYC01003026.1:0-13888 GCA_000711775.1 Oxytricha trifallax | reverse complement strand
TTAGAATTCAAATACTCAATACTAACTCAAACTTATTTGGAACATTTCCAAATTAAGACACCATACCATAATTTTATATTAAATCATACTTATCACTGCATGTTATTACCCTGGCTATTGCTGTTGTCACTATTGCCACTATTATTGTTGTCGTTATTATTATTATTTTAAGTCTCTGTTTATCTCTCATGCCCATCAACTGCTTTGCTTCGCAGAGTGCGTTGAAATGCCTGAATTCCCTTCACACTACAACAGTGCTTTATAATCTAATTCCCCACTTATTAATTATTAGTAAATTAAAAACCAGGAGGCACACATGGAACAGCTAAACTACAGGGACAAGCAGAACGAACCACTCAGGCTGCAGTTAGTCTACCAGCACAACACGCCCAACGCTTACTAGGTGCAGGTGTACAGGAAACGCAAGTATCTACAGCAAGACGATGCTTTCGAGGTGGAGAACCATAAAGGCGACCTCTTCTGCAAGTGCGAGGAATTCAACATCAGTGTAAAGGCTGGAGCCGGAGTTCAAGCTTACAGTGGCCTCCTCAAACAACGACCCAGTGAGAGTGCTTATCACTCCTGCTAATGGCGAGTCATACATGCTTTCTAGCTGTGTTTGATCAGCAGGAGACATTGCAGCTGGTGCTGGTGAGAGAGGAGGGGCACTTGAGAGCAGAGCCTTCAGATGATATAGAGTCTTTGATTTAATATACGTTATTTAATACCTAATTCACTTCCCTAATTCACTCTCGATGTAACCCATCGAATATTAATTTCCCACGCATATAAAACTTTAATTCACTGCTTCAATCGTCGTGATCTGCTGAGCTGATGTTGCTTCACTGCTGAAGCTATTAGCCGACTACTACTATGCGCTGGTAATGCTTACCATGTCTGCAATGGGGAAATGGAGGAGTATGATGGTTCTAGTAGTGTGGATGCTACAGTACTTACAACAACTTTTGAAACTTGACCATCGCACTCTGCGATTAGTGCTACATCCAGGCTACAATTGTAAGTATACCCCTATATCATTAACAGTATACAGAAGACTTGGATCTGCGTTGCAGATGAAGCAGCTGGTGTGAGCTGCTTGCCATCCTTGCTTCACCTACTGTTCAGTTGGCATTCTGCTTACTTGGCAAGTATAGCAACTTGATCCTCACTCAAATCCTAGCTTTTCTTGTAGAGGATCGGAGATAGGCCAGCAACTGTGCGAAGCACTAATGGCATGGTGAGTTTCTTGTGGAGGGAGGGCGGGTAGAGAAACGTGAAGTAGCACAAGTAAGTTGACATCATTCCTTAACTTGCACAGAGTGCCAGGCAAAAGGGCTGAGAATGAGTGGGAGATAGAGCAGAATTACAGAGCTTGAGTGGAACTTTTCCAGAACCACAACTTACTTTTGGTTTAATTACAGGGTAAGTCAAATCAATTATCAAAAACGAAAACATGTTTACAAAATTAGGGCTAAGGGGTTTTGGGTTTTGGGCTTGCTCAAGACAGCATCAAATTCCATTGAAAACACAAAGTGTAAGTTTTAAGAATTTATTTATAGAATATAGGCTAAAATAAAACTACTGAACTAAGAGTGGCAACTATTTGAACTTAAGTAAAAGTCCTAAACTTTAATACTTCCGTAATTATTAGATTTTCTCAAAATCAAACAAGAAATTTTGATTATCAAAAACTTTAAAAAATTATGAGAGAATTTTGTAAATCAAAGCATTTTAGTTAAATGCTAAACCAATTTAGAAAGCCAGCCCTCGCCCAGCAATAAACTGAGCTCAGACCAGCTAGTATAAGTATAATGATAAGACAGACAAATCAACACCTAAAGTTGATAAAATAAAACTAATCAAACTTATAACTAAGAGGTGGCCACCTTACCCTAATCAAACTGCCTGCTCAAATCTCTATAATGCCTGAAATTGTTGAATTTGAGTCTACATTTGCTGAATCTGCTGAAGCTTATTCTAAAATAAAATAAGTAGAATTAAGAATACTTACTTTAATAATAGTTGAATCTTGCTGATGTTTGCTGAATCTCCTCAAGTTGAAGCTAAAGTTGAATCATTATCTCTCTGTCCAATTATCTGCTTGAATCTCTGAATCTGCTGAACCTATAAATCCTAGAAATTGAAGATCATGTTTAAGATCTGGGGTTATTACATCATGGGGGGTTAACATCATCATCAGATTAATAGGCAACGAGGCCAACCTAAGCCTCCCTTACCTTGAGAATGTTGCTGATGCTGAAGATGATCAAGATTCCTAATACTGCTCCTGCTGCTCAAATCTAAAAAAAGTTAAAAGAAAATAAAAATTTTAATAAATTGAAATTAGAACGATACTTACCTTTGAAAACTTTTGATTGATTCCTAGTGATGCTGCTCTCCCGATTATTTGCTGCTGCTGATCCAAGTTGCTGATGCTGCTGTTCCAATTAACAAAGATTAGGTGACCACCAATATCTAACAACAAACAGAAAGAAAAATTTTAATAATTACATTAAATATTCAAGCTTGGCTTAAGTACTCAAATTTTGGGAATTGGAACTTTCTAGAATTTCCCAAACTAATTTTTGGAAGTTCCCAAAATATTTGGGGTTTAGCTTTGTTGTTGCATTTGATCATTCGATGGTTTCAGCTCAATCTTTAGTTTAAAAAGCCAGTTAGTTGTTTCAGTTTCTCTTGCTTTTAAGGATTTTAAAACGCTAATTTACGAACTTTACTTAAACTTAAGTCTTTTTAATTTGACTCCAAACCCAGTAATCCTAAGCTCTGTAAGTGACCCTCACTCCAAGGGTGCTGGGTACACACCCTGAAGGCCGAAGTGGCGTAAGACCTCTCAGGCTGTATCCTCGCCGAGGGCTTTGCAGGGCTGTTGCTGGTACTTGTACTTACTAAACTTTAGCTTAAACTTAGAGCTGGTCTGAGCTCAGCTTTCTTACTTAACTCTACACTGTTACTTGAGAGTGTACTCTGGTATTGGTAAGTGATATTCACATTCTTAACTACTACTATAGGTCAACAGCGGTTGAGAACTCGTCTCAGCAGGTCACCTTTACTTCTAGTTTTTTGTTGGTTGTTTGTTTTACTTCTTGTCTTCGTTGCCCAAGCTAAGTGGTGGCTGGGTTAATACCTGGCTCACAGTGTTTTAGTTGTTTGTTAGCTTCTAGTTTAAAGTCTTTAGGGTTTGTGTGTGGTGGCTATGACCTGACTCAGACAGCCATATTTATCTGTCGAGGGGTCCTCTGGCTAGGGCAGCCAATCTCTGGTGTTTATTGCACTGGGGAAGGGTTGCTTGGAAGCAATCCAGCCTCAGCGAGGCATGTTTGAATAGTTATATTATGTATTAATTTCAAGTAATAATCTTCACTTCAACCTTAAATTCCAAGCCAAAGCCTGACTTTTGGGCTGGTCTACTGCCCTCTCGGCTTAGCCTTATCATCTCTACCATATCCTAATGTTGTTTTCTTATCAACAGCACCAATACCTAGTTATCCTAACGAAATTTCTGAAAGTCAAGTGGAGGGGTCGTAAAGCTAGCCAAGCCAAAGTGCTGTTCTGGAAAAGTTCCATATTCTAGGTCTTAAGGCCAAAGAAGATCATATAAGACCCATTCACCTGGTATTCGAAGCCTACCACCTGCCCTATTCAAAACCCCAAAACCCTTTCAGTAGTTTGATTGAGTTTTTGATTGATAAAAATAGACTATTAGTGTATACTTTATTAGGGTTTTAATAGGGTTTATGTAAGGGTTTAATGTTTAAATGTAATGTATAGTAGTGTGTATTAGAGGGGTTTTATTTTTACTATTCACTCAAATTATACCTTGGCATCATGTGCTAATTTTCTAAATTTGATATCTCCTATCCAGTTGATCATTTAGTCTATTGTTTGCTCTGCTATGTGGTTTGGTCTTAAGATAATCTGCTCAGCCATATCTTTCATTTTACCTTTTATCTTATTCTAGTCTAGATATTGATGTATTCTCTGCTTTGAATCTTTCTCTCTCTTACAGCTATAGTAATCATTTCTTTGCAGATCGCATTCAGCAATAATTGCTGCTAGAGCCCATACATCCCACTTAATATCACCATCTCTCCAGTCCTCTCTTTCTGGAAAGTATCGAGGAGTACCATAAACGTTGCCAAGTCCTGAAGCTTCAACTCTTTATGATCTATTGAAATCAATTATTACTACTCTGAGAGGTGAAAAGTCAAGCATAATATTCTCATGCTTCAAGTCTCTATGAATATACCCTAAAGTGTGCAGCTCTTCTATGCCTTTGCAAACATTTGTAAGAATAAGAGGTAGCTACTTTGGAACTCTTTAATCTTAAATGTAGTCTTTTAATGTCATTTAATATAGAGGGAGGCGAAAAGCAACATGATCTTGAGCAAGCAGTATTGCATCGAGCTTATTTATAAATCTGCACTGTCTATCCTTGCTTTGGTAAGAGCTTAGTACTCATTGACAAATTCCATTTGATACTTGTCATCGCATTTAAAGTAGTTGAATGGATAAATCTTGTATGCGAACTGCTTATCAGTTATGACCTTTTTCTCAAGCTTGTCCTCAAGTATAAGATAACTTTCCTTACATTCTTTAAGGTCAATTACATTTAAAATTGGAAGCTTTAGTGCTTGTATCTTCAGAGTGATTTTCACTATCTCAGAAGCTGGGAGGTTTCTAACTGCTTTAATAAGCTTATTTTCTTTCTTAGCTCTTTGTTCCAAGGATTCTAAAGGGTCTCTTGGCTTTCTTTTTTGAAGGAAGACCTCACCAGTCTCAGGATCTATGACTTCAAACTTCTTGCCATGATGGTTTTATAGGTGAACTTTTAAATCCCTTGAATGGTTATATTGTTTATTGCAATTAGGGCAAAAATATTTTCCATCTATCTTATCATGCTTAAGATAGAGCTTTGGCTTGTTAGAATGCTACTCTGAGATATGACGCTTAAGAGCAGATTTATATGTGAAGTTCTTCTCACACTCTTCACATAAATGTAATGCTTTTATTTCTTTTTTCTCTTCTTCCTCTTCAACCATTTTTATTGGAACTTCGCATTGAATTTCTTAGCTCTGCATTTCTATTTAACAACTGAATTGTTATTCAAAGTCTGAGACCTAAGGTTATAGAATTTCAGGTTCGTACTTGGTAAATGCATCACAAGTCTCAATTTTCTTTTGATTTATGAAGGAAAGTTTTTGCTGGCTAATGCCAAGTAATGCCGTTTTTCTTAGTAATTTGCCTCTCATTTTATAAATACTTTTAATAATTATATGAGCTGTTTAAATTCTACCTTTATATACAAGTAAGAGCATATCCTCAAAGATTTAGAGAGGTTTAATGGGAATTGAGTGAGAGATATTAGTTTTATATTTCTAAAATTTTGAGATAATTTATATTTTATTTCATCCATTTTATAAATTAAAATGCACCTAAATGTGTTTTGGGGAGTTAGGTGGTGCTCCTAAATATGTTCTCGTAAATTTAGGAGGGGATGTTTTAAAATTTAATTTTTTTAATGCACCACCTAATACGGTTATGAACTTTAATTTTACCTCCTAATTAAGTTTTAAATAAATTAGGAGCACCACCTAATTAAATTAATTATTATTAGGAGCAATTTAATGGAGAAAGTTTGGTAAGAATGTAAGTCATACTTTGAAACTTGGAGAAAGTTCCTCCATCTTTATCTATTTATCTGATTCCGGTTGACCTCCAAGTGGATCTCTCTATTTAGTAGTAAAATTTTAGTAAGTTTAGAATGGATATCCATAATTTTAAATTTCATTAACATTTATTGAAACTGGAAGCAAGATGGAGTCTATTAATGATGCAATGAAGAGAATTTAATCTCAAGATTTAATAGGAAAATTCAGAAGTAAAGAAGATCTTTACAGATACTTGGTATAGCAAGGTAAGTTTTCACTTATAACTAACTTATTAACCATAGTTGGATTGTTCTTGCCAACACAGGAGGGAACAAAAATATCATTCTTAAAAGCATTGTTAGTGAAGAGAAAAAAGCTTTTAAGTCTAATGAAATTAGGATGATCGAGAACCTAACTACCCTGAAATATCAGTGACAAACCTATATGACGATGCTATGAGTGATCCGGACGTAGCTCTCTACCTTCCATCAAAGCTACAGCTCTCTAATAAGTTGCCAGAGAGAAACTTCTTCTTTGGTGTTCTTGCAACTCTGAAGCCTGAGTACTTAAATGAAGTTATTTAAGAAGCTCATAAGAAACGATACAGCATCTCTCCTGAAGAAAAAGAGAAGCAAGGTATTAAAATAAGTGATACCTGGCTGTAGGAACTTTAAAAGCATCCTTTCATCTCAAGTAAGCTTAGTCTTCTAACTTTATAGAAAAACCTGTACTGCTATATACTTGATGAAAGAGCGCAGCAAATTAAACAGAGAGTGAAAGTCTCAAGTAAAACATGATTGAGTAAGAGGCTCTTCAAAGATTTATAAAAGCCAGAAGAGATGAACATAGATGCAGGAGCTGGCACTAAGAGAAGAAACATGGGCCCAAGCAAGCCTAAGAGGAAGAAAAGAAAGAGAAGCCAAATCCCTTTACGGGCAAATTTAATATGTGAACTTATTCATTCGTTTAAATCTAAAACTTATTTATAAACACAATCTCCCTTCTCTTGCGCATACTTTAGCTTTATCATCGCTGACTCTCTTAGCAGCACTCTTAATAAAATCTACTGTATCTATCTTTAAGTCGTGCATCAAGTGATAGAGTATCAATTTCTTATAATGACCTTTCAATAACCCCCAATATAATTCAATCCATTGAACTGAGGGCTGTAGGGAACATTAAATACAGGTGTTATGTTTAGTCTTTCATATTCCTTCCTTGTGTCTTTAGTTTTATGGACAGATAAGTTATCTACAAACAGAATAATCTCTTAGTCGGCGTACTTATCTCTGAGTTATTATAAGAACTTTATGTATTATTCGGTCTTTATTGAGCGAGGGTGGATAACATAAGTCTCGAGGCCATTATCTTCGCTTATTCCACCAAGAATTGCATGAGTTTAAACCTTAACCTTTTAATCATATACTTCAATGTTGCTATATCTTTTATACCAAGACCTTGATATGAAGGTATTAAACGTGAATACTGCCTCATCAGCGTGTATGAACTTAATGTTGTTAGTAATAGCCCTCTGCATTTAATCGAATATATATTTTAAATTATCCTTATAAATGGAACATTAAAGTCAATCACTCTCTTAATGCGATTGACTGTCTTGTAAGATATTCCGTTATTTTTATATATGTTAGCTATCGATTATGCGGATATGTGAAGCTCAGGAAATTGGCGATGAAACATTACAGCCCTCTAGGCTAGAGAGAAATGAGCCCAGTATTTAAGATTCTTATCATTAATAGGATAGTCAATATGATGCTGCTAAAATTTTCGAGGTCTTTTAGGCTTAGAATTAAGCTGCTATCTCTTTAAATTCAATGCTGATAGACAGTGAGACCTCACAGTTGCAGGAGATTTCTGAAGTAGCCTTGCTATTGATGTATAATTGAGAATTGGTCTGAGTTGATCACCATATTAATCACATCCATAACGCAGCTTAAACAATAAATCTATATACTCACTGTCATAAACTGACCCCAAACCTCGCATATACTCACTTAAATTACTAATATTTAAACATTAAACCCCTATATAAACCCTATTAAAACCCTAATAAAGTATGCACTAATAGTCTACTTTTATGAATTAAAAACTCAATCAAACTATTGAAAGGGTTTTGGGGTTTTGACTGATTAATCTTATTAATTATTTACTCTAGATTTTGATATTCAATTTATATATCTTTAAAAGAGAACATATATTTCTATTATAATGTTAATTCTTCAATTCTTTTAATCAATTATTTAATTTAAATACTTTAATCATTAATTTTTTTCTTGAAATTATTAATCTAAGTTGATTCTTTATTCATTGAAACTTTTATTTTAATGATTTCAGATTTGACAATCTATAAATCTAAAATCTTCTTGTAATAACAATCAGCGCAATAGAATTATAAACAAGTAGAATCTTAATTAATAATATCAATGACATTTTAAATAGTTTTTTATTGATATGAGCTTATGTAGAGATTTGTGAATATTTACAAATATTAGCACTTTTTCATGCAAGTGCTGCAAACATATTATTAATTACTTTCGTGTAGGAATGCAGACATTTTTTGTTGAAAAATTAAAAAATAAAATTTAAATTTAGCAATTTGCTTTAAGGAATTATAAATAATAATAATAATAATAATTATAATATTTTGAATTTTTAATACAAAATAGTATTTTTATTTCAATTTATAAGATTAATTTATTTTAGTAAATTGTATTTTTCTAATTTATATTTTACAATATAAAATCAAATTATCAATCAATCACTATAATGATTATTATTTACTTTATAAGTTTAATATTAAGTCAGCTTTCCAAAAAATTTGAATAATATATAATTTTATAGTATTTTTATTATATTGCTTTATTAGAAAAGTATTTAGAATTTAAATTGCATTAATCTTTAAATATACATGTAATAGGAATAAGGCGGAGAATTAACTATAAATAAATATACAAAAAGGAGGAATAAAAGCAAATCAAATTATTACCTCAGGCTTGCACTTTTTCCCTAAAGTTCACAATCATTAAACTCGGATATAAATTTTAAATTCAAAAAAGAATTACGATCTTATATATTTTATATAAAATTCTAATTTAATTAAATGCGAAAAAGATGATTTTTTATAAATTAATTAATTGTCAAGAAAAGCTTTTCTTCAAGGAAAATATAAAGATGCCATATCTTAATTATTAAATCAATTTTAAGGGTCAGAGCTTGGTTTATAAGATTGAGAAATTTAATTTATCCTCTTTATAAATTTCTGTAAATCAGAGTACAATATATATTTCTTTTCTAGAATCTAATTTTAAATTTCTTCATCAATAAATTTTTACATTTTGAAAGCTGATATCACATTTTTATTTCTTAAATCACCTGATATTTAATTAAATTGTTAACTCATGAGTTTGATATTGACTATATTTTATTTAGTTTCAAGGATGTTTGATTCTATAATTTTTTAGAATTATTTTGAAATTTATTTTAATCCGTTAATATTTTAAGAATTGAATGTATCTATCAACTATTAAGATGTAGATTAATTTGCTTAATCTGAGAGTAAATCTTTAAATTTGATATATTGTGATTCAAGTTCTTAATATTTAATATAGATATCTTTGAAATTAAATATGAAATTATATTGCTATGTTAAATTCTGTATTCTAATATTTAATTCACATAATTTTTAATTTTATTCAACAATTTCTTACTTTGCTTGATTTATATAAGTATTTAGTTGGAATACTTTTTCTTAAACAATTTTTGGGGTGGGAAGTTACCTGGGATATAAATATGTAAATTTAATTTTTATAAATTTACATTAATATATAAACAATATAATTTATTACAAAATAATTGTTATAGGAATACTATTTGCAACTTTTGAGAGTTCACATTGTTCATAGTTGTCTAAAATTATTATTTCAAACAAATTTTTATCAATTTAAATAAGTTTTAGAAATAATTGGACACAGAATTGAAATCAATGCGTGAATTTTTATATTTAAGAGTAAGCAAGCAATCAACCTTTATTCAAATAAATTTAGAGTTGTAAGGGAAAATATCATAACTAGATTATAGAAATAAAATTTAACCAGAAAATAGTAGTTTTGAATGAAAATGGGCGAAGAAATAAAAAAAAATATAAATAATAACATTGGCTCTACAAACTTCCTCCTCAATCTTTTAATTCAGAATTTTTTTATTAAAGCAATCATTACAAAGGAATTAAAAAATTCTTGGAAATTTTTAAACATTTTTTAGTACTTCATAAATGCTTTTATATTAACTTGCTCTTATTTCATAATTTGAAAATATTTTATAATAAGCGCATTTTTTCAAGCAAGAATTACAAAATACTATTAATCATTTAAGTATGAAAATATAGTCATTAATTATTTTTATATTATTGTAGGAATACATTTAAAATTGGGAAATTATTTATAATTAAATTTATAATTAAATAAATTCGTGGCAGTTAAAGTTGGCCAATTTAAACGATCTAGGGCTCATTCGATAGGGAATTTAAAATTAGCTGGACTTTCTTATTGGCAGTACTATTTTATCGCATCCATGGAGCAAGATAACTTTAGTTTAAAGTGGGGTATAATTTAATGAATTTAGATGGTTTAATTAAACTCAAGTTATCTCTCTCCATGGATGCGATAAAAGAGTACCGCCAATAAGAAAGTCCAGCTAATTTTAAATTCCCTATCGAAAGAGCCCTAGATCGTTTTAAATTGGCCAACTTTAACTGCCACGAATTTATTTAATTATAAATTTAATTATAAATAATTTCCCAATTTTAAATGTATTCCTAGATTATTATTATAATTATATCAATTACTGCTTCAATAGTATAAATTATTTGAAAATTTATTTTAAAAACGAGATTACTAATTTCTTAAATTTTTATTTACAATTGATCATCGCAATTGTATTCTAAAATAGTTAATTATATTATAATTTTTTAGTCACATCTAATTATAAATTTAAATTAATACAGATTTTTATTGTATAAATATATTAATTTAAGAGTCAAAAGTTTATATCGATAATATTTTATGTAAGCTAAAGTTTTCATGTTTGTTTTTGAGTGAAGGTGTTTAATATTTGCTCGAAAAAGTAAATCAAATAGTCTAATATAAAATAAAAAATTAACTGACTAGTAAAAATAATTATTCAATTTTTTTTACTTAATCAAATAAAATAAATAAATATAATTAAAGTAAGTATAAACTAATGAAAGTCAATTTATTAAAATTTGTTTTTAAAATTAAAAATTTACAAACACTATATATAACTTATCTTTGAAGAAAAATTTTAATTTAATGTAAGAGAATTTTTTCTTAACCTTCAACAAATTTTATTAACTATTAAATTTTGAGTATACAATTATTAAATTTTGAGTATAAAATTAATAAAACTCTTGTCTTTATGTCTTAAAAATTAAAAGATCGCAATTTATTATAATTCAGAATTTCTAGATATTATTTTGATTATAAATAAAACTTTAAATTTAATTAATATTAGCATAACTTGTTTAAAAAACCCAGCAAAAATATTATAACTAATAATTCAATCTTATACGTCATTATTTTCTTTAAAATATTCAGAATATTTCATAAACTCCAATATTAATTACTGAATCTTGCTTTGCAATTTAGTTTTCATCTCTAAATTTATATTTCTTAAATCTTCATCAATGAATAACTACATTTTTATTGTTCTTAAATTATTGCATTCTATGCCACCAAACATTTAATCAAACTGAAAATTCATGTGCTTAGTATTGTCAATACCCCAAAACCCCAAAACCCCAATTCATGCTTAGTCTATGAGTTTATAGTGAATTGACACACGTTTATTAATGCGAAAATGCGACTAAGCGACTATTTAATAAGGACTATAGTCGAAGACTAGGTTGATTGAGAGTAGTCGTGACTAGTCTGAACATGAAAGTCAGAGTATACAATTACCCTTCACCATTGTTCATTTGGGTGTTTTGTGATTAAGTCTTAATTACTACTATTAACTTTTAAATTTAACTTAACTATTAATCAATCAAATCAACCACAGTTATAATCATTTGTCTTAAACTTAAGATTCATGAACGAGGAACTGTTCGACTAGGCTATCGCTGACAACGATGCTTAGAACTTTGCAAATTTTTACAACCACCAGCTAAATCCAGAGTTTCATACTAGCTCCATAAACTTTCAATCAGATATACAAATCAAAGATAACTTACCAGAGTCAAACAACGAGGATGACAAGAGTGCGATTTCAGCACCAGCGACTACTGTGTATTGATGCGCTAACTGCTCCAAGGTTTTTAATAATAAGAGCAATCTCAATCGTCATGTCAAAGAAGTTCACAATAAATCCAAGCAGAGCGACTAAGGATTGTAGAAGCAGGAACAAAAGTCGCAAGGATTTCACTCCACAATATCTAAAGTAAAAAGAGATTAAAGTTAATAATAATAAGAAGACTAGTCGATGGCTAATGAGAGTGATGACTAAGAGGAGGAACTCAAGGAACCTCCAAAGAAGAGGTAGAGAGTGAATGCTAAAACAAGCTCGAAGTCTAACCCAAAGGTTGATATTGAGATCCCTGACACTGAGGATGAAGTGGATGACTCAATCGCAAGGATAAATAAGTACAGAATCGATGATACTTTTATCATTCCTTGCTTCAAATATCTCTACGACTAAGCGACTAAGCCTAGTCCTCTCTAAAAAATGACTAGTGCTCCTTATGGGACTATGCTTCATGACGGAAGATTCTACAAGCTGTTCGCACTGAGAGGATTTCTTGAAGAGGAGCTTGAATCAGAGTAGCTGCAAAGGGAGTATGATATAACTAAGACTGCCTTCTAACTCTAACTTCATGGAATCACTTAAGTTGGAGATGGTCTTGAAAGGCAGCGATCACATCGCACTCCAGTACCTGATCCCTCAATTCAGTTACGACTACTATATGATGACTAATCGTAATGCTCATTCGGATCGACTAGTCATGAAGCAAATCATTTATGGTTTAAGAGAACTGCATACAATCGGATTCGTACACCACCGACTAAGCTTCAATAACATAATCCTCAACGACTACCCTATCAAGGCAAGACTAAGGAACTTTGAGAATGTAAGAGTACTCGCATCTAAAAAGTAGATTGAGTATGATGGGTCATTAATTTTTTATCCGACTACAGGAGTCTTCTTTGCTGGTGATCGACTTGTCGATGTTTACGCCTTAGTCTCAATGATTGTATACCTGCTCATGACTAAAGACTACGACTCTGTCTGGACTACCTAGTCGTAGCTAGTCGAAAATGCAGCAGCATACTCTAAGAAGACTACAGCTAACGCAGTCATCAAAGATCTTATCAAGCAATCCTATCTCTAACCTTAGACCAGATATTGGTACAGTTAGCAGAGGTCGAGGAGAAGTTTGATAAGCTTAACTGGCAACCAGAACACAGAGTACTTTATGTTCCTCCCAAAGTCAAGAGACTTATTTGATTCAAACCTAAGATTCATTCAACCGCAGTTTTTTTAGTCTTTAAGTTAATCTTGGTCTCCGACTACCTAGTCGTTTATTATTAATATCGCACTAAGTTAAAATCCCTCCTTACACTCTAATTTTCAATGCACTCTCCTATGCTTTATACTCTTATCATTTACTCTTATTTTCAACTAATACTATCACTCCTGTTGGTATGTTGGTGAGTGTTAATGAAGTGATGTTTGTTACAAGATTCAAAGAATCTTACACCTTGGGTAGTCTCAAAATCTACGACTAGTCAGTCGAAAAATTTATACTTGAGAAAACTAGGTAGTCGAAAAACCTACGACTAGTCTTGATAGTTTATCTAGTCGATTCTTGGATTCATACTTCTCTACTACTCAAAATCAACCTATACTTTCATTCCACTCTTTCAGAGGTAGTCTAGAGCAATGTACAGCTACCTCTATTAATAAAATCAAGATAGGATAGTTACTAATACAAATTGAGTCATTAGAACATCAAAATTATAGAGTGTTAAGCTAGTCGATTTCAAGCTTGTAAAAAGCTAAGTTTGTATAGTTAACTTAGTCTACGATTAGTCTTAGTCGAACCAAGATTTCGAGAGATTTTCTACCTAACCAGCTACTGCAGCTACTAATAATAATGAAAGTATGATTCTAAATTTTGCAGTGTAAGA
>ARYC01003025.1:0-14812 GCA_000711775.1 Oxytricha trifallax | reverse complement strand
GAATTTTTATTTTGATATAAAAAAATAATAATTTTATTAATAAGTAGACATATTAGTTTTTCGTATCTCCCACCCCACCCCTTACATTTTTAAATAATTAGTTGGTATATTATTGATTAATGTTGGAAGATTTTGAGTAAATTATTATTCATTTTAAGGATATAATTTTAACTTTTTTACTCTTTTAAATTAATCACATGCTAAATCGTTAAAATTATCATTTAGTACGTTAAGATCTATTTATTAAAAATTTCCAAGCAAAATATATTATAAATCTTCAATTTTTGATTTTATAATTTTCAATTAATTTTTCTTTGAAATTAAATTGCATAATTATGAACAAGTATCATTTGCTGCACCAGAAAAGATACTTTATTAGCTATATTAAGATATAAAATTATAATATTGTAGGAATACATTTGATTTGGGAAAAATAAAATAAAATAAATTAAATTAAAATAATATGAAATTCGTGGCAGTTAACTTTCAGGAAACCTGGACAATATGGTACTTGTTCGATAGAGAATTTGAATTTAGCTGGACTTTATTATTGGTGGTACCTCTCTATCGCATTCCTGGAGCGAGATAACTTGACTTTAATTTTACCATTAAAATCAACCAAACAAATCACCCAAAATTAAAGTCAAGTTATCTCGCTCCAGGAATGCGATAGAGAGGTACCGCCAATTATAAAGTCCAGCTAAATTCAAATTCTCTATCGAACAAGTACCATATTGTCCAGGTTTCCTGAAAGTTAACTGCCACGAATTTCATATTATTTTAATTTAATTTATTTTATTTTATTTTTCCCAAATCAAATGTATTCCTACAATATTGATAAAATAATGTTAATTTTGTGAAAAAGTAACGATAATAGACTAAAAAAATTTCATATTATAATAGTTTGATATGCATAATTAATTATACAATTTTAAACATAATCCTTTGCATCAAATTTTGATTATTAAAAAATAGATTAATACAAATAATCAAAGTTGTTTAACACAAAAAAATAGTTAATATTATAATTTAATTGGATTTAATTTATTATCCCAACTTAATTTAAATTTTAGTCATACGAAATTCGATTAATTATAACCCAAAAATTATATAATATAAATATTTTTTATTGAAAATAAATTCAAAGTTTAATCCATTTATTAAAAATAAAGATATAAGAAGGATTTTCAAATAATAATTATATTCTTTGATTAATTCTAGCTTTCTAACAGTTTATTCCGAAAAATAAATGATTAAATTTAATTTGACTACTTTATATAACAATTGGCTATGTTGTGCAATTATTTTTTTTTTCTTTCATTCGATTTCATTGTTATCTATATTGAAAGTGTTAAAAGCCTAATATATATCTATGAATTATAAATTTATAATTGTGCAAAATAAACCATTTGATTAATCATCCAACAAGTGTTTCTTGTTGTCGCATTATTGATAAAATGTAATCAATTATAAGACGGAATCAAAACCTCAAAACCCCTGAAGTTGTTTGATTGAGTTTTTGATTGATGAAAGTAGACTATTAACTCATGCTTTTTAGGGTTTTAATAGGGTTTATGCAGGGGTTTAATGTTTAAATGTTAGTAATTTAAGTGAGTATATGCGAGGTTTGGAGTCAGTTTATAACAGTGAGTATATAGACTTAATGTTTAAACTGCGTTATGGATGTAATTATTATAGTGACCAAGTCAGACCTATACTTAATTATACATCTATAGCAAGGTTACTACATAAATAACCTACTACTGTTAGGTCTCACTGTCTATTAGCATTAGAATTGAAGAGATTATAGCTTAATTCTAAAACTAGAAGACCTCTTAAATTTTAGCAGCATCATATTGATTATCTCATTAATGATAAGACTCTAAAATATTGGGCTCATTTCTCTCTGGCTTAGAGAGCTGTGATCTTCAATCGCCAATTTCCTGAGCTGCACATCTCTGATTAATCCATAGCTAACATATATAAAAAGAATGGTATATCGTACAAGACATTCAAAACCCCAAAACCCCTTAGTGAGGTTTATAAGTGCTTTGATTTGTAGGGTAAAGTTGGGGTTTTATTAGGGTTAGTAGAGAAATTAAGGCCAGTTTGCAAAATGAGAAATAGAAATTAGCGATTTTTGGGGTCTATATATGATGAGAAATATTTAGATTTACTGCTTAAGCTTAGGTATGGTGCGAGTATTAATATAGACTAACTCAAACCATTTATGAATTATGCTGCTATAGCAAAGCTCCTGCGTAAGAGTGCCTCAACAGTTAGGTATCATTGCTTGTTAGCTGTTTCGCATTTCAATTCTGGTTCTTGATAACATCCTGTAAGAAAATAAAAGTTCTCTTAGCAGCATATTGAATATCTCTGCGATTCTAAGACTCTTAAGTATTGGGCACATTTCCCACTTGACTAACGAGCTGTGATGTTTTTTTCGCAAGTTTCATGACATGTGTATCTCACCATAGACTATCGCAAATATTTATTGAAGGAATGGTATTACCTTCAAGACTGTCAATAGAGTGAAGAGAGTGATTGACTTTAATCTGCCATTTTATAGTAATAATTTAAACTATATATATGATTAAATGCAGAGGTATGTTGATAATAACGTCAAGTTCATACACGCTGATGAAGCTGTGTTTACGTTCAACACCTTTATTAATAAGTCTTGGTACAAGAAGTACGATAATATAGAAGTGTATGACTAAAAGGTTAGGTTGTCACTCACGCAATTTTGGCTGGTATCAGTGAAGATTCAGGCTTAGAAACTTATGTTATTCATCCGCGCTATTAAGCGAGAGCAGTATATAGAGTTCTTACATAAGGCTAAGAGATAAGTACAACGATCAAGAGATCATCCTGTTTGTTGATAACCTCTCAGTTCATAAGACTAAGGAATCTAAGAAAGCTTATGAAGAGTAAAAGATAACTCATGTGTATAACGTTCCTTACAGTCCTCAATTTAATGGAATCGAATTCTATTGGAGTTAGATTAAGACTCACTACAAGAAACTCTTGCTGTATCACCTAATGCATGATCTACCAATCGACACAGTAGACTTAATACAGAGTAGTTGCAAGAGAGTCGGTAAAGACTAGACTACGATATGTGCAAGGAAAGGAAGAATGAATGTTTATTAATAAGTGTTAGACTTAAATGAATGAATTATTTCACATATCAAACTAACTCTTAAATGGATTCGGCTTCTCTTTCTTTTCTTCCTCTGGTGCTTTACTAAGACCCATGTTTCTTCCCTTTGTACCAGCACCAGCATCTATGTTCATTTCATCAGACTTTTAAACTTCATTATAAAGTCTTTTTCTAACTTAATGAATGGTTTGAGACTTTCTCTCTGTGAACCTTTGCATTCTCTTTCATTAGAAATATACCAGTTCCAGGTTTCCCTAAAAAGTTATAAATCAAAGCTTACTAGAGAGATAAAGATGCTTCTTAAGGCTCTGCTAGCCACGTCTCGCTTATTAGTATTCCTTGCTTCTTTTAATCTTCAGGATAAATAGAGTAGCGTTTCTTATGAGCTTCTTCTATAATTTCTCTCAAATAATCCTCTTTGATTGTACCAAGAACACCAAAGAAGAAGTTTCTTTCAGGCAACTTATTTGAGAGTTACTTCTTGCTAGGTAGGTAAATAATCACTTCATCATCTTTCATTGCATCCTCGTAGAGATTTGTGACTGAAATCTCTGGGTAGTTAGGTATTTCAATCAGTTTGATTTCTTTGTTTTTAAAAGCTTTCTTCTCCTCGCAGAGTATTGCTTTTAAGAATGATATTTTAGTACCTTCCATCGTTGGAAGGAAAAGACCAACTGTATACATCGTTGATTAACATCAATTTATTTTACCATGCTAAGTAAGGTCTCGATAGAGATCCTCCTTGCTTCTGAATCTTGAGATCATTTCTTGAGCCTCAACCCTTTTCATTTGTTCATTGAATGATTCCATCTTTGTTCCTCTTCCTATTAATGAATTTCAAGTTTTAATTTATAGACTTCTGGATCCTTTCCTTTAAAATCTTACTATTAAATATGGGCATCTTATAGGAGGTCAACCCTGTAAAGATACGTGGAGAAGGTTCGCAGAAGCTGTAACAAACTTCAGAGATGGAGCTCCATTTTTATCAATTTAGTTCCATTAAATTAGTACTAAATTTGTTTAAATTTAGTACCGGTACTAAATTCGTTTAAGTTTAATTGGTACCAATTTAATAGTACCAAAACTTAATGAGTACCTAGTTTTAATCCAGTGAGGTTTTAATGGAAAAGTTCCAATCTGGTTTAAAACTTAATTGGTACCAGTACCAACCTGAACTTTATCTGAGTTGGTACCAGAATCAAAATTATTAAGTGAAAAATTACAAAAATTATAGTTATAAACTGAGTAGAAATATGAAGTCTTAGAGCTGAGATCAAACCATCATTAATGCTGTAGCAACTCCTATATAGTCCAGCTATAGCTATAGAGGTTTTAAGAACTTTATAATAGAAATTTAAATTTGAATTTAAACATGGCGGTCAACTTAAATCGTAGAGCGGCACTTTTAGGAGCAGGTCAATCAATTCTTAACTTTGGTTAAACCAAGAAACAAGAAAGTTATATACATTGAGAGGGAGGCAGAGCTAAGAGCTCTTGAATTTGAAGCACAGGTTTTTATTATATAGGCTTAAAACATGAAACAGAAAGCTGAAATAGAAGTTTAAACATTAATAAAAGATGTTGAGGAAGAAAATGAACAGCTTCAGATTTAAAGGATTAAAACTTTTGAATGCTAAGACTGCTAAAATTTTTTCTCTACTGATTCCAGTTTGAAGAGACATATGAAAGAGGTTCACTCTGGGAAAGCTAAGGTGTATTTTAAGCATGATAAGGTCGATGGCAGTTACTAGTGCACGACTTGTGAGAAGTCTTATACTCACTCAGCTAAAGTAAAGAAACATATGCAGAAGCATCACCTAAGTGAGTTCTTGATTTAAGATAAAGAGACTTAGAAATTAGTGCCCGCTAAAAGAAAATCTAATAATCTTGAGACTTAAAAAGAACAACAGGAGAAGCTCAAGAGGCAGAAGCGAATAGAATTAATGAATCAACCTGCTGGTAATTTCTTTTTAGCCTGCTTTTAAGAGAGAGCCATGTATATTCCTGCACTAAATGCAGTAGACCTTAGCAGTTGTATTGAAAACTACTTACATATAAACGTACCTTCTAAAGTAAAGCTCATAGTGGTTGATGACTATGCCTACAAGGTATATCCTTTCAGCTATCTCCTTAAGAATGAGCAGTATTAAAATGAGTTTGCTAACGAATATATTGTTCTTAGAGAGGCTTAGAAAATAGATTGCAAGAATTTGCTCAAGCTAGATGGTGTTATTTTAGGGTTTGGTTTCATCGCACTAAGGCTAAAAAAGTTTGAAATGACTCTCCGAGATTATCTATATTAAAATATATACCCAGATGACTTGAATGATATTCTATCTAATATGATAAAGGGTGTTTAGGAACTTCACGAGCTTGGATACGTTCATAGAGATTTGAAGCCTGAAATGTTATGCTAAATCTTTGCCCTTTAGAAGTAGTTGTAATCGATTTTAATAGAGCCTTATGATAAGAGATTGTAACCTTAGCAAAGGTTCTTGGTACTCCAGGTTACTTCCCAATCAGAGAGACATGGACTAATGGCTCTATTTAGTGGGATGTTTGGGCAGTAGCTGCAATAATTTTAGAGTGCGATATGGAAAGCATGACTTACATTAATACAAAATTTGAAAAATAATCAATAAATCTAGCTGAGAAGCACATAAAACTAGATGATGTATGCTAAGAAATAAAGAAGATTGTAGAGAAGATAATAGTAAGAGCTCCGGCATTTCCAAGACAATCCTTAGACGATATGCTCGAACCACTAAAGAAAGCGAGATTCAAGAGATACAACAAAGACAAGCAAGTAAAATTCGTGTGATTTAATTAAACTAATACTCAATAAATACATATTAAAGTCTCATTAAACTTGCGTTTTCTCTACTAACCCTAATAAAACCCCAACTTAACCCTACAAATCAAAGCACTTATAAACCTCACTAAGGGGTTTTGGGGTTTTGAGTCAATCGCATTAAGAGAGTGATTGACTTTAATGTTCCATTTTATAAGACTAATTTAAATTATATATTCGATTAAATGCAGAGGTCTTAAGAGCATAATATAAAGTTCATACACGCTGATGAAGCTGTGCTTACATTCAATACTTTTATATTCAGGTCTTGGTACAAGAGGTATAGTAATATAGAAGTTTATGACTAAAAGGTTTAGGTATAAACTCATGCTATTCTTGGAATCAGTGAAGATAGTGGGCTCGAGACTTATATTATCCACCCTCGCTCTATAAAGTCTGAATAATATATATAATTCTTGCAATAGCTCAGAGATAAGCATGCTGACTAAGAGATCATCCTGTTTTTAGATAACTTATCAGTTCATAAAACTAAAGACTCAAGGAGAGAATAAGAAAGGCTGAATATAACACCTGTATTTAATGTTCCTTACAGCCCTCAGTTTAATGGTATAGAGTTATATTGGGGCCTATTGAAAGGGCACTACAAGAAACTTCTGCAATTTCACTTGATGCACGATTTGAAGATAGATACAGTAGATTTTATTGAGGGTAGATTTTGTGTTTATAAATAAGTATTAGATTTAAACGAATGAATAAGATCCCATATTAAATTTGCCCGTAAAGGGATTTGGCTTCTCTTTCTTTTCTACCTCTTAAGGCTAGCTTGGGCCTATGTTTATTCTCTTAGTGCCAGCTCCTGCATCTATGTTCATCTCTTCTGGCTTTTATAAATCTTTGTAGAGTCTCTTACTTAGTTCATGCTTTACTTGAGACTTTCTCTCTCTGTTTAATTTGCTGCGCTCTTTCATCAAGTAAATAGCAGTGCCAGGTTTTTCTATACAGCTAGAAGTATAAGCTTACTTGAGATGAATGGATGCTTCTGTAGTTCTTACAGCCTGGAGTCACTGATTTTGATTCCCTGCTTCTTTTTCTCTTCAGGGGAGATGCTGTAGCGTTTCTTGTGAGCTTCTTAAATAACCTCATTTAAGTACTCAGGTTTCAGAGTTCCAAGAACGCCATAGAAGAAGTATCTCTCTGGTAACTTATTAGAAAGTTGCAGCTTTGATGGTAAGTATAGAGCAACATCTGGATCACTCATAGCATCCTCATAGAGATTTGTTACTGAGATTTCTGGGTAGTTAAGTATCTCAATCATCTTTATTTCATTAGTCTTAAAAGATTTTATCTCTTCACTTAGTGCTTTTAAGAATGAGATTTTAGTTCCTTCCTGAGTTGGCAAGAACAATCCAACTATGGTTAATATTAAAATGTTAGATAAGAGATTACCTTGCTAAACCATGTATCTATAGAGGTCCTCCTTACTTCGAAATCTTCCTATTAAATCTTGAGATTAAATTCTCTTCATTGCATCATTCATAGACTCCATCTTGCTTCCTCTTTCTAGAAATGTTAATGAAATTTAATTTTATGAATATCCATTCTAAGTTTATTAAAATCTTACTACTATATAGGGAAGACCTACTGGAGGTAGCCTTGAAAAGGTGTGTGGAGAAGCCTTGAAAAACTTGCTTCTAGTTTCATAGATTTATTTCCATTTTTATCAATCTATCTCCATTAAATTGCTCCTAATCATGTTTAATTATTTTAGGAGGTTCTCCAAATTAAGTTCGAACTTTATTAGGAGCTAAATTTTAAGGTTAAAACTCAATTAGGAGGATTTAAAATTTAAAAATGTTTAATAACTATACCTCCAAATTAAGTTCAAACTTGATTTGGAGAACCTCCAAAGAAACAAAACTTCATCAGGAGCTTTTTAAATGGCTAAATAGTAAAATATTCTCATAAAGTATGCCAAATTATTGTAGATTAAGATGCTTCATTTTTCTCACTTCTCTGCAAAGATTTTACCAGGATGTCTAACACTCTATTATTATAGTATACCTAGCTGGAATTTATCATTATTATATTAAAATATCTCATGACTAAAATGAGCGCTAACCTTTTGAGAAGAGCGGCATTACTCGGATCAAAGCAATAATAATTACAATTCCAGCGACCAAGATAAGTTGAGAACAGAGATGCTTACACTCAGTGGGAACCTACTTATGATACTTTTGACGAGTCCAGCTTTCAGATTTAAATAAGAGTAACTAAGGAGGTCATCCAAGAGGCCGCACAGATTGAAGAAGAGGTTAAATAACCTGCCATTTATTATCAAATTATACCAGCCAAAGTTGACTATCAATGCAAAGATTGCAATAAAGTTTTGCCTTACAAGTCAACTTATAAGAGACATGTAAGAGATATACAAAATGATATACCTCGCCTATATCTCAACCACTAAAAGAAAGATGGGAAGTATGTCTGTGAGTTCTGTGAGAGGCTTTATTCTCATACAAGAGACATCTAAGTGCACTTAAAGAAAAAGCATGATCAAAGTTTTGTATTTATTCATGGACCTACAGGAATCAAGATCCTCTAAAAAAGAATATCAAGAAACCCAGAAGAGTCTCTTAGGATTTAGGTAAAGAGGCAACTAAGATTGAAGAAAGAATACAAGAACTTTCTAGTCTCAGAGATCAATAGAATATTGGTAAAAATTGAAGCCATGAAGATCCCAATCTTAAAAATTATTGACATAGATTCTTGCATTGATAGTTATCTCACTCTAGAGAATAAAATAGAGAAGAGAGTCATCACTGATGACTAGTATGTCTAGATTATCCTTTCAACTGATGAAAAGTTTTAGATGGAATTTGCTAATGAGTATTACGCTCTTTAAAAGGCACAGATTTATGAGTGTGAGCATATCATCCAGAATGATATGCCATCTTACTTGCAAAAGATCATGTAGCATTTAGACTTCCCCTGCTCGAAATGACTTATAGAGAATTTTTATCTGAAAACAGATGCCAAAGACAAGTTGGCTAAATAGAATAGCAGATAGTGTAAGGTATTGAAGAGCTACATAAAGTTGGTTACGTTCATAGAGACTTGAAACCAGAGAATATCATCATGAACTTTCAACCTCTTAAAGTTTATATTATTGATTTCAATAGAGCTCAAAGAGTGGAAGCTTCAGCTCTAGGTAATGTATTAGGCACTCCTGGATATTTCCCTGAGAGAGAAGATTGGAGAGACTGAGAAACTGCATGGGATATATGGGCACTAGCAGCAATAATAATAGAAAGCGACATGCCAAGGAATGATTATTTTAGCTGCAAGGTTGAGAAAGATTCTAAGCAATGAATCAAATAATATTTAGATAAAAACAAAATAAACGGAGGCCTAAAAGAACTTGCTTACTAAGCTATCATCAAGCCAAGCAAAGAAAACGAAGTAACAACAGATACTATCAAACATCATCTTAAGAAGATAAAATTCAGAGAACTGCCACATGACTCTAAGCTTATGTTTTCATGAAAATATTAAAAAACTCGCTTGTTATACTCACTTAAAATACTAATATTTAAACATTAAACCCTACATAAATCCTATTAAAATCCTAAAATAGCATGTGCTAATAGTCTACTTTCATCAATCAAACTACTTCAGGGGTTTTTGGGTTTTGAATAGATTTTCGATGTGGTAGGGTTCGTGAATCTACGTACCTGATGTAATTTTATAAAAAGTTTTATAAGAGTATCTGTTTGTTGGGATATTATTCTCCTTTCTTTATCCAATAATTATGTACCCCTATTTATTGCAAAATAAATAATAATAATAATAAGTTGTAAATTACTCGAAATAAATAATTAATTTAAAACTTAAAGACAAAGGGGTTTAAATGTCTTAGTACTGATATAAATGACTTTGATCTATTTTGTCAGAAATTTTGTAAAATTGAATTTAACTCTCATTTATTAATATATTTTGAAATCTTTTTATTAAATTATTACTACAAATTGTTGCTTTAAGGTTGTAAATTATCAAATTTTTTAATTTCAACCATTAATTGAAAGTATTCTCCCAAAATAATATGTAATTAAAATAATTTCCAACAAACCCATTAAAGCATATAGAAATTTATTTATCTTTAAAATTTGAAAGCATCATTAAATACCAAAAAATATTTCAAAAATATGTTTATTTGATAATAATTACACTTTTCCCTAAAGTTTAAATTATAAGTTACTAAAAATATTACTTATCAGAATTTTAAATTCTAAGAAAAATCATAGATGATAGAGTTCATAGATATATCTTTTAGAGTTTATAGAATTTCACTTTCATAATAGGTATAAGTTAAATTATTAAAATCAAATGAATATAAATTTATTTAAATAATTATTGTAATTTACTTGAATAAAGCATCCATAAATGATTGGAAGGATTTTTTGGTTTTTATTCTTAAAAATAGTTCAATGAAAAATTTTTCATCACTATTCTAATTTTATATTTTTATTGTAAAGTGAGAGGAAAATTTGTGCAAGTAATCGAGTTTGATAAGGTTAACATTAATATCTTTTTTATTGAAGAAATAATTAAATTTTGAAAGAATATTCAAGTATTTAATTCTTATTTAATAAATTAAAACAATATTATTTAATTAATTAACTTGATCAAATTTTATTAAAGTATACAAATATTCTTTTTCAGTTGTGAATTAAGAATATTTTAATTTATTTTTCTTCTAATAAATTAAACCTAATTAAGTTCTATTCATATTTTGGGGGGTACCTGTCTCACCACCACACTTTTTATATATAATTTTTTTATCAAAAAAAGTCACAGATCTGGTCAAATATGGATTGAAAATCACTAATAAATTGATTAAAATAATTTTTGGCAACTCTTAAGATGAGTAAATTAAAAAATAAAATAGTTTTTATCATGAAATTTACTTAATTTCCACTTGGATTTAAGAATAAAAGGAAGTCATTTTTTAATGGATAAAATTATAAAATATGGTTTATATTTTATTGTATGACTCAATAGGATTTCTTTTGAAGATGAATCTGGATTAAAACCATTATCAATATGTTTAATAAACTTGATTATACTCAAAAGAATTCAGATTCATCTTCAAAAGAAATCCTATTGAGTCATACAATAAAATATAAACCATATTTTATAATTTTATCCATTAAAAAATGACTTCCTTTTCTTAAATCCAAGTGGAAATTAAGTAAATTTCATGATAAAAACTATTTTATTTTTTATTTTACTCATCTTAAGAGTTGCCAAAAATTATTTTAATCAATTTATTAGTGATTTTCAATCCATATTTGACCAGATCTGTGACTTTTTTTGATAAAAAAATTATATATAAAAAGTGTGGTGGTGAGACAGGTACCGCCCCATATTTTTAATATATTATTTTTTTAAACAGATGTATAATAAAATTTAAAAGCATTAATTTAGATTTTTTTTAAATTATGATTTTATCAACAATAATGAAAATAATCAAGTTTAAATTATTTTGATCATAAAGATTTTAAACTTAAAGTGCTTACTCTCTATATTTATTTGATAAGTTGGATGATTTTAAATAATTAAAGTTCAATGTATTAAAAGAAAAAATTTATTGTTACACTCCTGGTGGCAGTTTCATTTTTAAATTATTAAATATTCTTATAAAATTATTATAACTTAAATAAATATACAATCTTATATCAATAAATTATGTCTGTATTTTATTGATTAAAAATAATTGAAATTTAATATATTAAATAAACTATAAATTATAATCAATTAAATTCCTTTAATTTTGTTTAAAAAATGTTATTATTATCTTAATGGAAATAATATTGTTATTAAATAATTTGCTTTTAATTTCAATGATGTTTATATGTTGCTTATTTTAAAAATAAGATATCGTTTTGTAGACATATTTATTTAAATAATGAAAGTAAGTAATTTTAAAATACTATAAATTATTGATAATAATTGAATTCTCTCTTCATTTATTAACAATGAATTAATAAATAACTATAAAATTAAACAAGCAAAATTATAATGCAAGAACTATTGATGATTTTTTAATTTTTTCTATTTTTAAAATTAATAGATAGTTTTATATCTAAGAAATGTAAAAAATTGTACTTTAGCTTATTGTTCATTTATATTAAATTACAGTTTAATAAGTTTGAATTGAAAATTGACTAAATAAATTATTTTAACATTATAAAATTATTACTAAATTTATAATACTTTTATTGTATAAAAATAAAATTAATGTATTGAATTATTTAAAAATTTAATATTAAATAACAATCTAATTTATTTATTAAGTATAATCTATGTTAAAATAGTATTGATATTCTTAAAGAATTTTTATTAAAATTTTGAAGTTAAAATTAAAATAATTCACAATAGAATTAATAAAATAAGATTATTTAAATTCATATTTTAATTAAATTTGATTTATCTTTTGTCTCATCCATTATTTAAATTGATTACTTATTTTTTGGTAAATGCAATTTAAATTAAGTACTATAAATTCTAAATTTGAAATTTGGATGGCATTTCTATTTATACTTTATGCCTACATTGTAATTAGATTCAAAATATACTATAAAACAGGTAATTGGATCTTAATATATTTGAGCTAAAGTATACCCAATGTTCTTAATATCATTCTTGTCAAATAGTGTAAATTATTATAATTCAAATTTAAAATTGTAAACAATAAATTTATTTTCAAAGAGCTTAATTAAATCTATAAATGCTAAATTTTCATATTTAATTGTTATATTAATATCCTTGTTTGCAAAATCAATTTCTAAAATTTCCTTAATTTACGATAAATAAGTTAATTTTATTGTTAGCTACTTGAGCATTAACAAAATATAAATATTCTAAATAATCTATAAGTGTATTTTTTACAACATTTAGTTGATTGGAATATGATTATAAACAATTTTGAGTTTTTACTTTTATTTTTTTATATGTTTTTTACATGATAGACAAAAAAATATATTTAATTTTTTTAGATATTTTTATTTTACTTTAATTTAATTGATTATTTACTCAATAATTTTGTACTTTAATTACAATTGCGAAATATAAAATAAGATGACCAATTTAAAATATGGTTAAAGTAAATTATTTTGATGATCTAAGACTTTCTCATAAAATTTTAATAATATCTCTATTTAAATTTGAAATTTTCATTTCAAATTAAATAATTTTACAATCAGATGAATTAAGACCATCAACAATTTTTGTCCATAAAAAATAATAGGTGAGTAATCATGATTTTATACATTATATAAAGAAAAAAATTTAAAAGATGTCTAAAAAAATCAACTTATCTTTAAGTTATAAATTATTCTTTATTGTATAAGAATTTAAACTTATTGTAACGAGTCATTTAAATATTAGTAAGATTTTAGGGTTTTTATTGATAAATTTTGTTTTAGCAAAGAAATTATAGTATTTATGTAAAATCCACTATAAGAAAAATTCTGAAGGATCAGTAATTTTAATTAAATAATTATATTTGAAATATATTAATAAATTATTGAACCCCCTCCATTAATTCTTCAAATTAAGGGTAAGCTTAAATAAAAAAAATAATATAAAATTTTATCTTATAAATTAGCATTTTTAAATATTAAACACACCCCATAAATTACTTGATTGAATAATTTTTTATAAAAAATCAGCGAGAAATTAGCTATTTTCTGTTTCAAATTCTTAAATTTTTGAAACTCCTGAGATAAGAGCATTTGACATGTCACAATTATTTATAATAACCTTTTTAAAAGGAATTAATTCATTTTATTCTGATTATTCATTGAAGATATTAACATTACTTAATACATTATATGGTTTTTTAAATGATAAATTCTAGAGTTTTATTTGCTTAAACTTATCTAATTCACATTAGAGGTGTAAAAATTATTATAATAATAAACAAAAAGTAGTTATTTTATTTATTAAAAATGTTCCCCATTTAAACATAATGAATTCTTTTACTTTCTATCTTTAATCAGAATATAATTAAAATCCATCATGACTTTTGACTACTATATAGTTCTATCATCTATATACTGTAAATTGCTCTCTATACTTTCAATAGAAATTTACATTTGATTTCTATTTTTGTCAGTAATGCTATTTGCAAAATCTTTTAAGTACTTTTAACAGTCTGAAGGGGATTAAATTTACTTTAAAACTAAAATTAAGTGATTGCTAAGTTCTTAAATATAAGTTGTATTTATTTTTTAATTTCTGTACAGAACTCTTAAATGCACTCAAAAAGTTTATTCTTCCATAGATATTGTGCAAATATAACTAAATTCAATAATTTAAATTTAGTATATGTTATTTATTTTGAATGAAGCAATTTTTTAACTTTTATATAAGCATAAACAAATAAAACTTATATAGTCTTTAAAGAATGCTAAATAGATAAGAGACATTCTTATGATATGATCAAAAAAACTACATGATATAAATTATAGATAAAAAAGGCAATAGTTCCAGTAATTTATTTTTAAGTACTAAATTATTTAAACATTTTAAGAATCCAATTAATCTTATTCAAAAAATAAAGACGATTCACTTAAAATTTAATACAAAAAGTGAGATTTAATATTTATAAAGTAATTTATTGGGAATTCCGAATTAAAAGCTATACTTTTTAATGAATTTTCATTAAGATTACATTTCTTCTCATTTAATTTCCCCAAACATTATATATTGGATAGCTTGATAGATATTAATTTAATTTAGTACGTAATATTTTTAATAATAATAATAATATT
>ARYC01003024.1:0-50949 GCA_000711775.1 Oxytricha trifallax | reverse complement strand
AAAATAGTAAATTGTTTTAAAATCCAGATTTGATTGAAATTGATTCGCAAGCTAAAAAGGATTCAAACTTCAACGTTCAGAGCTACACATCACAGGATTTTGTTAAGAGCTCAGAGACCTTGAAGCCTGCTGTAGTTAGTTATTTCGTGATTAGAAAAATTTAGAAGAACCAAACTAAATTTTATCTTAAAAAAATCAATTAATTAATCCTCAATTAAATAATCTTGCAAATTGATTAATCAAATCCTTACTTTTTAATACCTTGGATTATTTATAATATTTAAAAAAAATCAGTTTTTATTTTAATATATGAATATATAATGAGATATGACCTTGCCTTTTAATTTTAGACTATTCTCAGTGTTATAGATTGTCTATGAGAGGATTTTAGAGCTAATTTGAATTATATTAATAAGGGAATTAAATCGTACTTTTATTAGGACGAAGTTTAAGGTCTGTCCCTGCTGTTTCCATAACCATGGCTTCAGTTATATCTCTCATTTTTCAATTATAATAGTGAATAACTGACTGTGTTAGGGTAGAGTCATAGTTTATTAATATATCATTATTCTATTATGGACTGATTTATTATAAATTAAAATCCATTAAAATAATTTTGATATAATTTAAGAATGAATGTTTTACCTTAACAGACTATAATCTTATCAAAGTAAAATATTATAATATCATAAAGCGAATATTAAATTAATATATTGCAAAAATGATAGATTTAAATGAGACTTATTCTAAAAATGACAAAAAATAAAAATTCAATAATAAAGGATTTTCTGTAGTCTCAGATAAATTTCTTGTTTAAACTTGAATGAAGAATAATAGATTTCTTCAGTCGTCAAATTAAATTGAAGCAAGTTCCTCAGTTTTAATTATAGTCTATATTTTAGCAATTATTCTTGGATAACTGCTGTTAATAATTCTTTCAGGCATTTTGGTTGCTTATCTATGATTAAAATGCAAAAATTAACGGAATATTTTCAGAAATTTTATTGAGAAAAGAAACAACTAAAAAACAGTGAAAACGAAGAAGCTACCTAATAAAAATCTGAACATTCCATTAGAGTTTTTGAGTCCAGACAATTCACCTCAAGAAAAGTAAATAGATTTAGACAGTTGTAGGAAAAAATTTGAGATTGAAAATTTCAAAGATAAACTTTAAGAATTCGAGCTGTAAAATTAAAGTGAAAGGCAAAAATAAATTTTAAACTAAAGTTTGGGACAAATAATATAGAAGTAAGATAACACTGCAATAAACATGCTAGGGTCGTTTGGTGATATTACTCCGAATAATAAAAGTGAAATAAATATTGATTAATAGATAGAAAAAATTTTTGACTAAGGTAAATAAATGAAATTAACAGAGAAGAAAATAGGAATTTTTGGATAAAAATAATTAGATAATTCTGAAAGGAAAAACAGAATGCGAAGAAGGATGAGAAAAGATCAAGAATTTTCTTTAACACCAGAGTAAAAGCCAATTAAGTTTAATTTTAATCATAATAAACAAGGCGTTTTGTTGAAGAATTTATAGAATATAGATACAACTGCCTTGCCAGGTCCGTTGTCTAGTTTCAATTTGATTGATCCTAAAAAGATGATTAAAGAGAAAGGGAGAGAGAGCCCTAGATAACAATTAATATACTAGTAGCTAAAAAGAAAAATTAAAGAGTCAAACAATCAAGCTTAAGATAATTTTCAATTTAGACTAACACTGCATTAAAGCCATTCTGATACGAATTACGAAGAAATATCTTTGAGACCTGCTGATTCAATATCTGACTTAAATTACAATCCAGAAATAAATGTTTCTTCTTTCCCCACAAATAAGTTAAAATCAGCTTTTGCAAGTATGATAAAACGTAAATCTGATTACATGATTACAAATAAAAACAATAGTCTTCAAAATTAATAAAGTTTTGACTATTTTGATAATCCTCTTGCTAAAATGATGCTTAAAAAGTTAACGATGTAACACGATTTGCTAAATTATTCAACTCAATCTTAAAATCATTATTTCATGCCTACTAACACTTCAAGGTCCTGACCAGTAAACTAAAATAGTGATAATGGGGGGAATTAATTTCCAACTTTTAAACCGCAAACCAGAAGTGGAGATAAGTAAGAAACAGGTGGAGTAGTTTCATAAACTAATCGGAAAGCGTAAAAATCATTGCAAACATTAAAATCCAAAAAGTCTAGTATAGTAATTGATGATGACATAGAATTTTCGAAATAATATGTTGATTTCTACATCAATCCAGTTAACATAAATATATTTATTTTGCCTGAGAAAACTAGAAAGAGCAGGTAATAGTTAGGTAGAGAGAGTTAAGTGAGGAGTAAAAATTAACAGAATGAATAGATAAAAAGAGGGATATAATAAAATCAGAGTCAAAATAGATAAAATTAATAAATTAAAATGTTTCATATGTGATATTATTATTTGAACAATTTAGTACTCATCACGTGATGAATCAACTTAAATATTAATTGAGATGAGTTTTGATTTTTTCCAAAAATTAGGAAGCCAGCATTTTTAATTTTAATATTTCTATTTTTATCCCTCAAAGTGTTAACTTATAAATAAATTAATATCCATTTCAATTCATCTTTAAATCTAGTTTATAATCAATGATTAAAAGATTATGGCAATCTAATTTATAATGATAGTTTTAATTATTAGAAAGTTTAAAAAGAAAAATTAGAAATGAGTTGTGGCAAATAAATTTTTAAAAATTTATCAATTAGCAGTATTATTATTTTAATTTTGAAGTAAATGGTGAATATATCTGCCTGTTATGTTCTATAATTATACAAAATTTATATTTTGTAAAATGGCTATTTTTAATTAATTAAAAAAATAAAAATATACTGGCTTGCACATTTGCAATTCTTAGTTTTATCTTTTCAAACAAGCATTAATATTTGTAACTTAAAGAAATGTTTAATTTAAAAAGAGTTAAATTTACAATTATTTAAATGATATGAAGGGATTTGAGATTTAAATTATATCTGAGAAATAATATAACTTTTATCAGGTTGGGGAATACCCTAAAATATTCCTATTAGTTCATATTATTAAACCTTCTTTTGTAATTATACAATATTTTAAGATAAATAATTATATAAAATTATCATAATTATTTTAATGGGAAATTGCTGTGTTCAAGAAAAGCCTGTGAATGACCTCAGAGAAAGAAATTCTATTTCCAATGCTGCCAATCAAAACCCATAAAATTGCAAGTAGAAATTTAAATAAATTTAATTAATAATTTTATACATGTTTTGTTAAAAAATTAATTACAAATTTTAATTAATAATTAATAATTTGATTTAGAATGAAATTTAGATAGAAGCATTATTTAAATGATATAAAGTATTTATCAATAAATTGTTGCTAAATTATTTATTGGAGAAAAAAAATGTAATAATTTAAATCTCTTTTTTTTAAATTGCACAGCAGCTACATTTTAAAATTAAATGGAAAATTATTCATGCAACTTTATATTCTTTCCAAAAATATTTGACAAATAAAAATTAATTAAAGAGCAATTCTAATTAATTACCATGAAAAAATCGATTAAATATCTGTAAGCAATAAATACATTTTTAAATTTCAATCTATTCCAATCCTTCTTTATCTTGGCTAATATACTTCAGTTATCTCTTTGAAAATTTAAGTCATCATAAGGTAATCTCTGTTAATAAATAATCACTCGCTTTTTAATGATATATTTATTAGCAAAAAACTATGAGAGAGGAATAGTTAATCAAAAAGTCCTAAAATCTTACAATATTTATAAATAGTGATACATATATTATGATTGCATTATTTGAGGAAAGTTTTCAAGAAATCATGATTTCGTCAATTTTGTAAGAATACTCAATATTCTAAAGTTAAAGAAAAAAATTTCGATAGATTTTTATAAATCATTCTGTATAAGTTTTATCATATAAAAACTGCAATTACTTTAAAAGTTTAAACAATTTGACTTATTTTTCTAGTTACACATTTTTGATAAGATAAACTAAATTGATTAAAAAAGTAAACTAAATATGGCACATCTATTTTTAAAAGAATTGACTAAGATTTTGTGGTTTAAATTCAAAGAGATAAACTATAAAATTACTTATTATTGTGTAAACTTCATTATCCTTTAATTATTTAAGGGAAAGGAAAGATTAAGAACCCATTTAAGCAAAATCAAGGTAATTAAAGAAAGAAACTCTCTCAGTAATGTTTTCTGCAAAATGTTTAAATTAAGTTGTATTTAAAAAATGGTGCATACTAATGCATTAATAATCTACTAAAGAACTTAAACATATTTATATAACACCTCAATACACTATAGAAAGCAGAGTTTCAATAGGCTAAGCAGCTCGTGAGAATACTCAATAAATATTGGAGTAGAAATAGCATAAAATGAGTTAGTTAGATTTTATGAGTAAAAAAACATAGTATAATTAATGAATCAAATGAATCAAGAATTTCAACTTATTGATTAAACGTTTACAATTTTAAATAAATATAAGTAATTTAAAAAATAATATATTCAAATTTTATTTAGTTTGATTATTTTCTCCCAGTTGCATTTTCCAATGAACAAATCAGATCAAAGATCATTTCTTAACAAAAATTACTTTATTTATCTTAGCATCAAGATCAAATAAAAAATTCTCTAAATACAAATTAGACTGATTCTTAATAAACAGGCACAGCTACAGGCAGCGGAAATAATGGAGGCTTACCAGGAGATATCAATACATTTTTGGTATATTAAAATATCATTTGATAATACTATTTTTCAATTTAAATCTTAAAACATTAATGGCAGCATCTACCTTGCCCAGAGAGTCTATTGACCAAATTTAACAATGGAAAATTCACATTTGAACCAAGTAATAGACTTTTAGCTGTAAACGAACACAGCATTAGAATGACCATAACTAATTAACTAGAGATAACCCAGTATCTTTTGGAATTTACAACAACATTCAAGGATTAACTTAGAATTAAAAAGCATTTTATAATTTATATATATATATATATATTCTCAAAAAGAACCTTTAAATAAGTTTGATAATATAGTTTTATCAAAGCAGGTTTGCATGAGTAAAATTATAGTTTAAAAACAAAAAATCCTAATTTACACTCATTTTAACACTAGAGTTAAGTAAGTTACACTTAAAATGGTTTGTGTGGGTCTACCTTCTCCATTCCTGAAAAAAGATCAGGAGTATGAGAACTAGAGTTTAGACATCATCTAATGAATCTAAATTAAGTTTATTTATAAAATGTTTTAATTTTCTATGGTATTGAAGTCCTGAAGGGCCAAATTTATCAAAGTATCCATCATATTATCTATAAGAGAAAAATTGCGCTCAATTTTCTTCACATTATAAATTTTGCATATATTTATTTACAAAATACTTGAATAATTATTAGCAAACGATAGTATCTTCAATAGATTAATAAGAGAATTTGAAATATCATGAAAGCCATTTAGAAATCTTGTTATATATATTTTGAAATTATAATAAAAAACATGAAAAAAAATTTGCAACTTTTTACTATCATTTTCCTATTTAATTTTGCTTTCCTTTAAGAATACCAAGAACAAAACTGTTATGATTGTTTCAAAGAGAGTCCAACTTTCGAATACTGCAATCACAACAATAAATTTGGATACTGTTGTCTAAAATTTTCAACATCCTATAACTGTCAGACAAACATCCAGAAGAACATATAATGCACTTCTCATATAAAGAATATAAATATAAGACATGCAATCTGCTTAAATATATAACCTTAATAGTGTGGGAAATTAAGCAGTTTGAATTAAAAAGCAACTTTCAAAAATTAGACTATAAAAGTGTAAAATATGATTTATTCCAATGGAGATACCTGTTATTGGGGAATCGGGGAAAATTAAGAAGATTATTTCAGTGATGAGAGTTAATTAGTGATTCAATTCAAAAATATTGACAATTTAAAAATCACTTTACTTACATCAAATAGAGTTAAGATATAAATGAATCTAGCAAAAATATAAGTGCTAAAGCAATGAGTTAAATAAAATACTAGGCTAACTATTATAAAGTATATAATGTTGCCACAGCAATTTAAAATTAACATAATCTTATATAGAATTTGATTTTTTAATTTAAGGCGATTATCAAAAAGTATCAGCATTTAATAGTTTATTAAAAGCAAAATTGCCTGTTATGAATTTATTGTGAGTTAACTATTCACATAAAATTGAATTCTAAAAATAAATATATTAAAATCAATATGAAAATATAGATAACATTATCCAGTTTATCCACTTTACTTTTGATCTAGCTTGATATTGGTAGTGCTTATCCATAAAAACATTTCCATCTCGGATGATGATTCTTATTAAGATTATTATGATAAGAAATACTAAGCAAGCTGCGTTTTGCAATTTTCTACTTCCTCATCAATGACTTGTCCTCTATGTATTTCAAAATATACATAGGCTTCATATTGTTTGAAAGGTGGCTCAACTGAGTATTGCTGTTCACCATATGACACATCAGCTTATTGCGTTACAAACTCGAGTAATAGTGTAGTCTGCTCTCCTTGGAAATCAGTATCTGGTCCTTTAACTTATACTTACTGTAAAGGAGCAGCAACGCCATAACAGTGTGGAACTGATAATCTAGATTTAATTGCAACTGATAATTCAAAAACAGTTAAAGTTTCAAGCTTGCCTTATTCTGTTGTTGTGTCAAACAGCATTAACTATAACAATTTATTTAATTTTATAATTGATATTATAAAATATTTATCATGCAACTATCACATTTCACCATAAAAATACTTATATAAAGACGGGGCTAAAATTGACATAGTTATTGATACAGCAGCTAATGTTTCGGTATATTTATTGGGAGGAAACTTCAGAACAAATGCTTCAACAGCAATTGTCACAAATAATGCTACGACAACTGTCGGAACTAAATATCAAATTGACGCCAGTATGGAAGCTATATTGGTTGTAAATCCAGTTACAAATAACAAGAACACTAAGTTTTAGTTCACTTTCTAGATGAATGGCTCCTAATTCAGTTGGTGGGAGAAGCTTATTGCTGGTCCAAATGGAACTACTTATTTCTGGGTAGCAATAGGATGCGCTGCAGGAGTTGCAGCTCTGGTTCTAGCTGTAGCAATTTGGTTGATTGTAAGATGCTGCCGTCGTAGTGCTTAAATGCAGGATAAAGAAGGTGATACCAGTATGCATAGCAGCAAACCATTGGACAATAAAAATAATTATAATAGCAACACTAACAATTTAAAAGGAGGTGTTCATGACCCAAGTAATTTTCTATTTATTATCTATGTTAAATTAATCAATTTTCTTTCTTAAATAAATTTAATTTCTTTTTTATATTAACCATTATACTTACAGAGGAGGTAACAATGAGGTTTAATAATGAGAGAACAAATGTAGAGTCCTAATAGGATCGATATGGAGGTGGAATGCCTCCAGGATAAGGAAAACCAACAATTTAGAAGTAAACTCAAGCTCCTTTAAATAACGGAGGAGCAAATGGTCCAAATGGAGGTTAGGATGACTACTATTCCAATCCATTTTTACCTTCAAATATATAAAGAAATAATGAAAACAATGACTCTGTTGCTAAAATTCAAATTGATTTGGGAAAATTATAATTTATTTACAAATATAAATATAAAATACCTCACTTAATCTTGATTAAAATAATTATATGTAACTTATTCAGGGGTAATTTAATGCTGAATTTAAATTTTAATAAAGTTTTAAGATTCAAAAATACTGGATTTTTTAATCTTAAATCAAATTTCTCTTATAAATTAGGCAATATCATCCTCTAATTGCTAAATTTGTCTTTTTATAAAATGTTTTTTAAATAGCTATAAATTACCGATTTTTGACACCATTATCAGGCAACAATAAAAATAATTTGTAATAATATAAATTTCAGCAATATCTATGCTAATATGGCTAATAAGAACAAGAGATGAAAGAATTTTGATAATCTTTTTAATAAGGAAGCAATTTTATATGTAAAATTTTTAATATTTTATAAATACAGTTACTTATTTTTTCTACAACTTAAATTAAAAAATTTATTTAATCAATATAGAATGTCTATCTTTAATAAATTAAATTTTATTGCAAATTAATTTTTATTTCCAATAAAGTATCAGTAATTATTGGGATAAGGGATATAGGCGATATCATAATTGTAGGATCTTTTAGCTTTGGAATGTTATTAATTATTTTATCAATATGCTACTTATGGAAAGGATCTTCCTATAAATAAATAAGGGAAATGCTGGTTAAAGATATTTAAATGAAAGAGGTATCGAATGTTTTGCAATCAAGGATAAATCAATATGAATAGTTATAAAACTTTGAACAAAATCATGTTAAAGATATCATAGATATGAATTAAAATTTGCAGTTATAGGATGGAGCAGTGAGGAAGAGATTCTCCAAAAGAGATTAAATTAGTAATTTATAATAAGCATGCAGTAAAAGAGAAGTATCGAGATAGAAGGCAAAGAGTGAAAAGAAGTCAATAAGAATTATGGATGAATCAAGTTTGACCTAATTTTAAACTTTCTAGACAAAAAATGCTTAAGGAGTCAAATTGACTTTACAAACTGAACATCGATTTTTTAATTGATTTCTTTACAATTTAATACTCAAGCGTTCAATTGTATTTTATATGTAAGTAGTAATATAAAAATTAGAATTGAAGCGATAAATATGTCGTACATGACAGCTTTAACCGCTAATATGAAGGGAGCGCAAATCTTCAACGTTCCTTAATTTTACATTTATTCGGATCTAGAAGTTGAAGGATTCGACCTCTGGGACCTTGACTATGAAACCATTGAATCAGAATGGGAAAACTAAGAGTCAGACCATGAAGGAAATCCTCCAAAAGCACAACCAAAGGTTCAACAAGACACCCTATTTAGTACCTAAATTAGCTAGTACGTTACTACTTCAAAGTCTGACTAGAAATCCGTACAGAATTTCGAAGTTCCCACACAAGAATTCTTAAGTGATACCCATTTTAAAGATGAAGTAGATATCTGGGACAAGATGCTTATAGCTGCTACACACCTAATTTAAACCTACCATCTACACTGCCAAAACACAAAAATTTCAATAAGTAGAGTTTTACCCTAAAAGGGAAAAACCTTCCCTCTTTTCTTTGTACTACTATTAGATAATGCCATTAGAACCTTTGAGATTAAATATAAGATTAAGATAAGGAAGAAAATAAAAGTCTATGAAGATGACATAGCATCCTTATTTGATCCAGGAGATAACATCAACGAAAAGAAAAGTCAGAGATCACTTCAAAAAATGCGGTCTAATCATTAATGATGATAAATGTGTTAATATAAGCTCTCAGAAATTCGATTTTTATAAAACTTTCCTAATACAAGAAGAAATTCAAATATTTGGGACTAAATATCAGCTAACACCCTATAAATATTTTCGAAAAGATAATCTAAGACATTCATAGCGAATAAAAAACCTTCTTACTTAAACAGGTTTAAAAGTTATGACTACCTCTATTAAAGAATTTATTAACAGTAATTATTCTCCAGGGTTTGAACCAAATTAAAACCCATAATGGCAGCAGCAAAGCCTCAATTTATAGGAGAAATGTTAGTGTACAAAAGATGTGCAGCAGCTTTTATCTAAAGAGGTGATTCCTTTCTAAAGGTTTTCTACCCAAATAGATTAAAACTCTTTAACACTCACCTTTTCTATTGGACTACTAATCATCTCATCCATCTAAAGAAAATACTACTTTTAAAACTCCAATTTTCCTATCATATATAATGATTAATGGATAAAAATGAGATCCTTTCGCAAACAATTTTCTTATTTTCTAATTCTTAACTCATGGACATAGAACTACAAGAAAGCTACTGGTACTATAGAGGAAAAATGATGGCAAAATTCATGCCAAACTCTTTAATGTCCTAATTTACTATTAATCAAAAATGTTTTGGTAAACTAATTTAATGCCAATGTAACTAATAGTTTGAGGCAAATTGGAAACATCTTCCTCATATCCAAATTGATATAAACGTGTTAAGAGATAACTTGTCAAAACTCGCAGTGAGGATTTAACTACTTGCAATTGAGAGAAGTAATTTTGACTTTAACCCAGATATAAAGTAGAAATTGAAACAGACTGAAAGAGACAAGAATCAATTTGAAAATAACACAAAAGATCATAAGACAGAAGATATGGGATTTAACCTAAAGGGTTTGACCCTTATATATTAACATATATTTTAGATATGGGTCGCCAGAGACCTCGATGTGATCATATTATTATTATTATATTATTATTTGTAAGTACTAAATAGATAAATAATTTAGCATTAAAATTGATGAAATGAATAGAACTTAATTTTTATAAGTTTTGCAAGACTTTTTATTAGTTTTCATTAGATCTTTTTCTCTTTTGGGAATAATTTTATGATAATAATGAAAAGTAATTCATAAATATTTAACGAATAAAAATAAATTAAAGATATGTTTATATTTACATAAAATCACGCTAAGCATATTGAAAACATGCACTATGAAAATGGAACTAAAAATTTAAAAAGTAAAAGAACAAATTCTAGCTGTAAAAATGAAGTTACTATCAAATAGAACGTATTATTATTTTAATAAAAATTCAAGAATTTATAGATTGAATTCATTTAATTTCATCACTTATTCTTACATTAAAACAATAGCATTGTATAAAGTCCCTAAGTTAAAACATCTATTCGTAGTAATCCTGAAATGTTCATAAATAGAATTGCAAATAATATTAATAAATAATAATCATTTTCTACAATTTTATAATTATAGATTATTGTTGTTATCGTTTGTAGTTATCTTGATTTTAGTAATAAAATTTAGGTCTTTTTTAGTGAAATAAAATGTTTAGCTCAACTTAAATTTTGGAAAATTATTTGGATCAGGATAAATTTACATTGCTGCTAAAGTAATATTGAATTGGGTAAATTGATTAAAATTAAATTTTTAAGATGAATAAAAAGAGTTAGCAATTAAAGTTGGCCAAATTTAACGATTTTAAGCTCATTCTATTCAGAATTTTAAATTAGCTGTACTTTACTATTGGCGGGACTATTTTATATCATCCCTAGAGCGAGTTAACTCCACTTCAATTTGATGCTTCTAAATTTTTTTTAATTACGCTATCCAATTAAAATTAATTTATTCGCTCCAGGAATGAGGTAAATTACTAGCACCAATAGTAAAGTCCAGCAAATTTTGAATTATCTATCGAATGAGCCCAAGATCGTTAAAATTGGCCAACTTTAACTGCACTATTTTGATATATAAAAAATTTATTAATTAATTCCCCAAATTGATTTTATTTTAGCAATATTAAATCTTATTAGATTGTTTAGTTTAACAAAATTGAATATGCTCTAAGTAAAACTGATGAAGAGTGATTTTAATTATGTTAATTATTTGCAAATCAATAATAACATTAATAGCAGCAACTTTTAAATATAAAAAATAAATAAAATCATTAAAGAGTCTAGTCACTCCAAAATAGTGCATTAAAAAATTACTTTATAAATAGAACAGTATTATAAATAAATTAAGTATTTAATACCATGATTTAAGGAAGTGGAATCACATCCCAGACATAGCGCAATCATGAAATTACAGATTTAAAAGGTAAGAATTATTTGAATCAATACATAATGATCAAAGATTTCAACGTAGATTCAATATTAGCAAATTCATCGAAATAGCAAATAAGCAATCCACCTGAATAAATATTAATTACAATCATTATTTTTCATTATTTTTGTTATTAAAACTTACATTCAATTTTTACTAAAAAATGCAAAAAAACTAGTTTATGCATTAGAAAATGCTAGTTAAAAAATATATAAAAATCCATATTAACTAATTACAACAATTCTAAAAGGAAAAAATACAAAAATTCTATTATATTAAAATTATATTTCTTAATTATTTAACTCTATAAATACATATTTACTTTCATTCCTCTGAATAATTTAATATTAAATCATGCTAGTAATTTAATAAAACTTTACATTCGAGATATCCGAGCAAGCACATACACACCTATAGGACAAAGTTTTAATTTTTATAAGAAATATTTAGATAAACACTTCTAATTTATAGAAAGCTAAACACATTTTGATATGTATACTACTTTAATAAAGTGAACTAAGTTACTTAAATTCACTTTAATAAATAAAAAAACTATAGTTAATGTTTTATTGTCCAATATAAGCATTCAGTGAATATGTATAGTAATAAAAGTAGAAGAACCTAGATTATATTTAAAATTAAATCAATATTAATATTGCCAAATAAATTTCAACTTTACTTATATAAGCAAAAACGAATCAATTTAATATTTGAGCAATAACATTCTAAATGGTATAAAATAAAAAGCTAGTAATAAATAGGACATATTATTTTTAGACCTTAAGAAGCATGCTTTATCTTCCAAAAATAATTTTTATTTTATTCATTGTCGATACAAATTTGAATACTAGTTTTAATTAAATTTAAATATGATATTTTTTATTTTATGCCTCATTAATTTGAAGGGGAAAGTTTCCTGCACTGGTTTATGATAAAAAAAAAATTTTAGGGAAGTTTCCTGCACTTTTTTTAATTTTTTTACATTAAATTATTCTCTATAACAACTATCAACCAAATTTATGACTAATTTCATTGTTATAATTATTCTTTAATTTATTAATCAATTGACATTATCTATCTTAAAATTCCAAAACATTTGACATTTTTCATATGATATTTGTAGGTTCTGTCTCTTAAATATCATATTGCTTTACTATAGTAATTCAAAATATTTTATCTAATTGTTAGTGTATTTTTGATTCAATTTATCTTGTTCTTACCATGCCTATATAATGTTAGACTATATTTTCTTGAGTTACTTCAGTGATGAAAAAATGCTCTTAATATTAATGGGTCATAAAAATATAAAATTTGTTTATTTATGTAAAATTTATTAAATTTAACATAAAGAAAAAAACAGTGCAAGAAACTTCCTCGAGTGCAGGAAACTTCCCCCCCCCCCAATTTGAATTAATTATCAAATATAATTTATTTAGATATTTTCTAAGATTTTTCAAATTATGATGATTAAATGTACATTTAAAAATTATTTTAAATCATACTATTTTTAATATAAAAATTTAATTTAAATATATACTTTGCTATGCATATAATAATTTTAATATAGCTATTATTTAATGTAAATAATCCAACCATATAGAATGAAAATTAAAAATACAATGAGACTTTGTTACAACCATCTCAATCTTAAGGATTGTTTTTAGGCTTAAGTAATGGGACTCCGATGACGCCTTTAGATAGTTTTAAAAGTAAGAGAGCTTCTTTAACGTCTGTTTAATCACTCAAATCTATGTCTAATAATAAATTAATCAGCACCAATTCTATTGTTTAAGTTATGTTTAAACAATAAATATTAATAAAATAAAATAATTAGGTATTTTAACTTAAATTTATCATTGCAATAAAAATTCAGCTTAAGATTAAAGATCAATCTAAAATAATTAATTTTAAAATATTGCATAAAAATTGTGAAATTGAGTAGCCTTGAATAATAAAATTTAATTATTAGCAGTTACAATTATTTCCAAATTCATATCATATTAGCTTACTTGATAGCCACTAAAAAAAACTATTTGATTTTGACTATTAACTATATATTTTATATAATGTTTTAAAAGAGTTTAATATTTATGGTATTAAACTTAAATAATGAATTAATTTATAAGCATCGATTTATCTATCTATCTAATTCAATTGAAGATAACAATCAGATCAATTTAATTCTAAGTGTTCTTAGAATGACCTAATAATTCATTGATTTAAACATAATTAACTTCCATTTATTTGTTTAATTAATTTTGAGATAGAAATATATCATAAATTGCAGGTGGATCATTTCAAAAGGAAAATATAATATCGAACAGATTAAAATTTGGGTTGAGAGAATCCTTTGAGATGAAAGTCATTTATAAAATGAATGCTTTGCTTATTAAGAAAAAATTGTGAAACAAGATTTAAGGTCAATGCAAAATGAAGAGGCAGCATAAAATTATATTAAGCCTTTGGTCTCTTTAAGAACATCGAGGGATCTTTAATTATTAATTTAATTTACTATTTATATGAGTATAAAATAAGTTAAGTAAAATGAATAAAAAGAAATGTTTGTTCAAATTTTAATTAATATATGGGATTCATCTCCAAGAGATAAACCATTTTTGAAATCTGTCTTTATATCATAATGAACTAAAAGCTAGTAAAATTCAATCGAAATCGAACTTCTTGTCATAATGAATAAAATTTAAACTCTATAGGAGAATTAAGATGACTATAGCGAAAAGCCATCCAAATTATTATAAGAGTTGACTGATTAAATATTTGGAGCCTTAACTTAAATTTTGTAATCAGAAGGTCTCATATTTAAGGACTATCTATTTACTATAAAAAATATGATAAAATTAGTGATCTACAAAGAGAAAAAAGAGTTAACAGAATTCCTGCAAAATTAAAATTATGAAACTGATTTATGGCTCTCCTTAGAATAAAAAAGAGTGCCCTACTTTGAAGTATGTGAGAAGATTATGCAAGAATTTAGTATCAGCATGAAAGAATTATAAAGATCAAAGAAAAATAATATCGAAGTAAAGTAAAGATTAGAGGAGAGGATTAAAATATAAGATGTTTAATACAAATAATTGTTTGACGATTTTAGCAAGGTAAATGGATCAGCCAGCTCAAATTTTGATGATAATATAAAATAAATGATTGAATAGGTATATGAATTTAGTTTTCTAATCGATATTTTAGAATGCTGAGATGATATAGAGCAGCAATATTTACAGATTCAGAATTGAAAAATTTTAGGAGGATTTGAAAAAATTAGAGCATAAATTTGCGAAAAAGAAAGCAGAATATAAAGATATTAAAACATAATTTATTTAGCTATAAAATGATAACTTAGCTCTTAAAACAGTAAGCTAATTACTTTCAATTGATTTAATTTTAGAATTTTGATAAACTGAAATATGAATCAGAGATTAAATAACAGCATTTTGCTCAAAGTTTTGAAAATTACAACAACTCACTCTTTCTCTTGAAAACTTCTTAAGAAAAATTACTTCAAATGAAAGATCAAATATACAGGTTAGAAGAGGAAAATGGAAAGTTAACTATACGAGGCTCTGTAACATTTACTGAGCAACCCCAAGACACTCTAGAATTAAGGAATTATTTTAGGAACATAAAATGAAAGAACCAAATATTCAGAAGATTAAAAGGGAAAGTAGAAAAATACACACCTACATCTCTACTGTCTAGTACATAGATAGATTATTCAAAAATATAATCACTGAAAAAGATAAAATAAAGGAACTTAAGAAGCAAGTATAAGATCTAAAGAATTAAGAAAACAGATTGAATATTATCAATAACTAAATGATAAGCTTCAGTAGTGTTGGATAGGGCTCTTTCAAAGATATTAGAAAGAATTCTGTCCGAAAATCAAGATATCATAAGATTCAATCCTAAAGTAAGATACTCTTATGTTTTACATAATTACGTTGCTTTGATTCAAACATTATTAATGTGACTGAGTCTTCAGCTTCAAATGAAATTGAAATTAAAATTTAATTGCGAGAATAGAATAAAAACACCTAACTTTATCAACTAATATAAACCTTGAAGATTAAGGTAAAAAATATCACTCAGATATTGACTTGGTTAAAAGTATAAAGCAAGAAAAAAATATAAATTAGATAGGAAGTGTACTAGAAAGTAGAAATATACAATATGAAATTATTCAGGTATGAATTAGTAGATTATAGTGACTTAATTAATGAATATACGCTTTTTATTAATGCCTAGAGAATATACTCTTAAGTATTGAGATAAGTTATTTACTAAATTCAAAAACTAGAGTCCAAAAAAAATATTGAAAGTAATGTAAAATAATTAAAATAATTAAATTTTGATAAATTCTCTCTTCATTTTTTAGCTCTTTATTCCCTTATTAATTTCATAACTATACTTACTCGCTGCTTTTGTATTAGCATTTGCTTTTTGTAAATCGCCTTTGTGTTTCATGGCTTCAGACATCATCATTTAAGCGTCGTCTTAATTAATCCCATTCTTTCAATGATTTAGCTGTCCATCGTGATTATAACCATCTTACATTTAATATTTTTGTTAATAGCCTGCTACTGCCCCAGAATGGTTATCTCCTTCTCTTTTTTAATTTTCTGATAACTTCGATTTGAAATAATTTGCAAAAAGAATGGTTTCAAAATCAATTCAGCCTTCATGTGAATCTTCGTTGTAGGTTAATTGAAAAAAAATTTTCATCCTTCTAAAGTTGCTCTAAATCTCTGGATTTATCAATCACTGCCAAAATAAACATCAGAGCCGCTGTAGTGAAGAAATAGATTGTCATAATCCATTGTAAAAAAGCTTCCTCTTTACAATTTATTAATTATAATATTAGTTTAACTTAATTTTTTATTATATTTGAGAAACTGTTTGACGCTAGAAACAAACTGAAGATACCTTTTCCCCAATAATAATTTAAAAACTAAATTAGTCAGGAACCTTATGTACATTTAGCTATGTAAGTGCAGTTATCACTCCAAAGAAAAGATAATAGCAATTCATAATTGCTTGATGAATAGACTACCCTTCAACTGCCGTAAATCTAAGAGCAGCGATAACTACTAATCCCATAGCTCCACCAAAGAATAAGTATTTAGTTACGTATTGCAATCTACGCTTTCTTTTCTCTCTTTTTTGGAATCTCATCGAACCAATTGGCAAAGTACCTCCATAGGTATTCTTATAATATTGAGAAACAGCAGAGTATAAAGGATCATAAACTGGTTCTCCTGTTGGTATATTAGAGGAATAAGCTGTCTTTTGTAGATAATTAGACTCTTCCTTCTTAAATGAAGACTGATAATTTGGTTGGTAGTTTTGTTACTACTGCTAGGATGACAAATTAGAATGCTTTTATTATGTAAATACTTGTAACATATTTAATTTACAAATCTTATAATATTCTGTGTGTTTAATGAGTAATCTCAAATTAATTTTAATTTATTCACTTATTAACTAAATCAAACCATCAATTTAAGTTGTGACGTATTTCAGAATTAGTCGACGTGGCAATGCGTGATTCCTGTATTAGAATCTTGAAGACCAAAAACTCCTTAAAAAACCGATCTGCCTCCCAGTACCACCTACCCCCCAATCAGGATGTAAAACAATAGTGCCAACAAATCTATAATGTTTATATTTTCTGTTTCTTACAAAGTTATCACACAATAGTAAAAGTAAAACGCAAGTGAAAGTGAAAATTTTAATATAATTAAAATGTAATAAAATAATGATCTCTAAAAGTAGCATAATAAATTTCCACAAAATATAAATATTTTATAGGTGTACTTGAAGTGAATCTTTTAAAATCACTTCTTATCACAAATGATTTGAAACTTGTATTACAAAGGCTATTGTCTCGTCTATATTTAATAACCCATCTTGATCTTTATCAAAGTCTTTAAAAAAGTTCTCTGTTTAATCGTTGTTGGTTGTTAAAATTGCTCCTAACATTTTTCTAAGTTCTCGCTTGTGCAAATGTCCTGATTTGATAGGTTCTACAGAATCGATTGTGTTTCTCTTTTAATTGAAATGATTGAAATGCTTCCTGACTTTAGGTTTCTAAAAGTCTACTGCTTTCTTACTCTTGACTGTTACAAATTATGAGTACTTGATCATTCCACGTTTATTGACTTGGACTGTACAATTTTCTAGAATTACATCAATTTTTTCTTTTTCAACAAATCTACCTTAATATTCTGAATATGCTTCCCTAATTGTATCCATTTTTAAATCATCCTCTCCAGTTTAATCCTTCTAACGGAAGACTTCAGAAACTGCCTTTTCTTCTTCCTTGTTAAGTGAAAGTTGCTAAATTAAAATGCTAATCGACTAGTAGAATCTCAACTCAGCCTATAAATTAAGCATAAACGGAAGATTAAAATTTACAATAAAAACTTTGAGATGTATTATAACCTTTTAGTTAAGTATTTTTCTCTAATTATTTCTTCTAGCTTTAGTTATATTTAATAACCATTTGTCATTGAGTGCAATCACAGCTTTAATTCGATTATCCTCATTAAGATCAAGATGTTTTTGAACCAAAACAATTGCGTTTGGAGAAATTTCTTTCCAGATTTGCGAATCAAAATCAAATTTACCATCAATAATTGAATTTATTAACTGATAAGAGCTGCCGTCTAATTCTTAAGGAGCAAAACCAGTGAGCAAAGTAGCCAGTAAAACTCCAGTAGACCATACACCTTACTTTTCAGAATATTTTTTAAGCTTTAATGCTTCTGGAGACTGAAAATATATAGGAGCGCAATTCAATTATAGCAATAATCAGATTAATTAATTTATTTTTTAATAAAATTAATTGTAAGAGGTTGTACATGCTAAGGCATTCTGAATTTCAATATTAACTAGTTTCAAGATACCCTTCAATTATATTTTCTTCGGTTTCAAGAAGAAGAACTTCTGGATTAAGGTTTCTGTAGACATGACTTTTTGAGTGAACATATACTATTGAAGAGAGTACTTATCTGCAAATCTCAGCTGCAAGATTTTTTGTCATTTCAGTCAGCTGTTCTATTTAATGAAATAACTTACCTCCTTTGCACTCCTCGATTATTATATAAAAGTTATAGTCATCTTCCCTATAGTCATAGATTTAAGAGATATTTGGATGCTCGAGCTGTAAAAGCTCCTCTAGAGAGAACCTAAAATCTTCGATTCCACTATATGATTCTCTAAACATAACTTTTCTGATTTTTCTCAATACTCTCGTTTCACCTGCTATTGAAGACGGTTGTAACATCTTGATTTCGAAAAGATCAGAGAAGACTTCTCTTTTCAAGTACTTTATCACTTTAAATTTACTAAGCCACCCATTCTCTCAATTTGATAAATGTTCGGTTTGAAATACCTTCTCCCACTACCACAATGATAAACAAGAACCACTAATTTTTCTCATCTTTAACTATAAAATTATTTATTTTTAATAAAATTTTTTCCCCACACTTCATGCGAAAATAATAGAATTAAAAAAATAAACTTTTTTTTATAAAACTTTTTAATTTATAGAATCATTTCCATTCATATTATATAAACCAAAGTTGGGATAAAATTTTAGGAATTTTTCTTTTTGTTTATATATTTTAATTTAAAAAACACAATACAAATATGATATTTGCTAACTAGAGATATAATTTTCAATTACTCTACTATTAGATTTGAAACTCTATTTAGTATTATAAAATATTCACAAATCCTTAATCAAAGATAATTTTCAATTTAAAATATTCAGAATATTTTAGTATGAAGACAATAGGTCATATAAAACTCATAAAATATTTATTTTCCACTGGAAATGTGTTTTCAAAAGAAGGAGTAAGGTATAATGAAAGTTACAAACTTAATGCTAATATGAGAGAATTTTCAGCACACGGAATGAACTTTTAAACAAAAATATTAATTATATTTATGAGAGCGATATAGGTCAGAAAGAAATTGATTTAGACTCTAGTGGAAAAATTTCCATTTAAAATGAGGTCTTTTATAGAGATGAATGTGAGGGTGGTGGTCTTGAGTTGCAGATATATATCTAGTTACTATAATAATATAAATAGCATAAATTGTCAATAAATCTGGGATTTGACATAGCTGAGACACCTGGCTTTATTGTCATACCTGCTCCATGAACCTCCGTCTTAGATTTTCCTACCTGCTCTAAATTTGCTGGTCTATGTATGATCCCATTGTCTAAGTTATCTAATGAGTGATCATCTTTTTTATGGCCTGGCTTTTCTTCACCTTTCTCAATGTATTAATTTGAATTTCCAAAAGCGAATCGTTGGATTTGTTGTGATATACCTTTTTGGAGAGTCTCAAGATTAAAACCATCATTTTAGTAATGATTATAACTATTAAATTTAAATATATTATGCTATTAATTTAATTGTTATATTTTCTTAAGCATTAACTTCTACTCATGACTGTTTCTTCCCGAATGACTAATTATCTACATTGTCTACAAATAAAGTTACTTAGTTATTATTGAAATTTATATACAACTAAACTTTAAAAAGAATCCCAACAAAGTTTTAACATCCCATTCTCATTCAAACTATTTTACTTACTTAACTTTTGCTAATTCAAATAAATTTAACCTTTTTGAGAGTGAGTTAACCCTAGGATCTAGATGTCATTCTTGTTTTTTTGAATTCGAAGGTTTTGATTATAAATACTAGTTTTAATAAAGTTAAATAGAAAGATATTATGAAAGAATTATTGAATGATGAATTGAATCTATACAAGGTAAATAGTAATTCACTATATCTATATTTTAATTTTTTATTATAATTCTCTAACTAGTTTGATGCTTAATTTAGAGCACTTTGAGTCATGTTTCTATTACTATATTTGCCATCAGATCTCTGTGATATGCCTGGTCTATGAGATCTCAAAATACTCATTTACTAATTTTGCACTTATTAATTCTAGTCAAAATCAAGGTCGTTTTATTTTTACGAAGGATCGCTATTACAGCTACAACAAGAAATTTATTAACCCAATTCTTAATAAAATGCCTTAAAATGAATATAATTTATTTGAAACTCATTCAATATAAATCTGTCCTTATATTTATGGAGAGGCTTTAATCGACATAAAAAATTTAATATAATAATAATTCAACTTATTTATAAAATCCCATCAATGGAAATTAATAGTTATCTTACTGGTGGAGATAAATGCATAGACTCAAATAAGCTTTTTGAAAGGTAAGTGCAAGAAACTTAGAATTAAATTTTAGAGCTATTAAACTTCGTTATAAATGAATTAACAGTGTTAAAATAGTTTGAAGAAGTGCATTCAAGATAATAATTATGCAGAGATGAGGGTAAAGGGATTAAAAAATAGCGATAATTGATATTGCATCTAAAACATAATTTGTTGAAGCTGAACTTCTTTGTGAAAGTGAGGCAGGAGTATTAAATTGTTGCAAATTTTTGGAATATACCACCAATGATTTTAAGGTACAATTTATTAAGCTGCATATTAGCGGAGATAACATACAAAATATGGTAAGATAATTAATTATTCACTTAATCAGTAATAAATGTTCTTGAAAGTTTTTATCCTTAATCTTATACTTAATATTTAGGGACTGACATAAAAATATATCAACCTGCTAATTAATCAGTAGCAGAGCTTTTTCAAAGAGGAATATTTCAAATGCTAACTTAGTTTAAGTTCACAAATTTTTACACAGAGCCATTTTCTCTAATAGAATTGGTCTAAGCCCTTCAAGGAAATTAATCCTTGTCACATATTGAATTTTCCAGGAATGAAATTAATGATGAAACAGCAGCTGCAGTAATTCAATATCTCTATGGAAATTTCAGACTACAGAGACTTAATCTATATGGAAATCCCATTTCTACAGGGCTCTTTAAAGAGTAATATATAAGACCTTACTTTAGCACAAGAAATGACATCAAAATCGTTCTCGGTTGAAAATATAAAACTTTATGAACTTCTTTTCAAATGATTTAATTTATAGCTAAGAATCCGATTGAAGCTTATGAATGGAAGAAAGGAATTAAAGAGAGTATCCGATAAATAAATAATTCTTAATTAGTTTTAATATAATTTAGATATCTCTTTTCAGAACCTTTGTCTCTTGTTACTTTTGTTCTCGCTAATAAGATAACTCTCTAATGGATCAAACTTTTCATCAATTTTAGCTAGGAATTCCATATCATTTTGAAGCATGTCCTATTCTACTTTAGCTTTCTTGTATTCTTTTTCGTATTGCAACTTATTCTTTTCTCTTATAGCTTCATGAACTTGATGAGTTTTAATTTCCATTTCACGACCAATCTTGCCTTTGCCTCTCATTTTGTTCTTTTTCTTATCCTTCTTTTTCATTTTTTCTATCTAGACATCTTACATCTCGCGCTGCTCTTTTGCTTTCACTTCTGGAGCAGCATCATCAACCATGCCAATTGTGTTTACTTTAAGAGAAACATTACACTAAATATAAAAACTTCAAATTAATTAAAGCAAATCTTTTGAATTATGTTATCTGCTTGGAGTTTTTGCAATAAATTATGAACTTCAGCTTCTTGTCTTTGCTTTTTAGTTTCAAAAGGATTTGCTTCAAATGCGTCGAAGTTAGCTTCACCAGCTCCTGGTATTACAATAGATGAGTATCTTTGTCATGCGATATTCCCATTACATCATCATATGGTAAAAAGAGTGCTTTGGAGACATGAGATTTATTAGGCAACTTATATTTCATATAAGGTGTTTTCTGTTTCTTAGCAAATACATTCTTCCAGATTTCCACTTCACTACCGAAGCCAACACCAACAAGACCCGTATCTGAGAAAGTTGAAGTGATAGCAGGGACTGGGTTGAAATAAGTATGTACACTTTAATATGTATTTCTGATATCCCATATTTTGAATTTTGAGTCCTTTCCTGTTGTGACCATATATCTGCCATCTCTTGACATAGAGAGCGAAAGGACAGGTGCAGATGGATGGCAAAGCATTTTAACTACAGGAGTAGATCCCATATTAGGAGTCCACATAGTAACTTCTCCTGAATTATGCCCAACTGAGATAACTGCATTTTAAGGATTTTAGTGCTAGCATAGAGGTTCACCTCTCTTTGTTTTTATTTCTGCAATCACTTGACCAATTGACACATCAAGATATTTCAATTGTCCCATTTTAGAGGCAGAAACAAGTAAGAAATGATAAGGCAAATATTCAAGTAATTTAGGTTATTAGTGATCTCTCATACAATGTAATTCAATACCTTATGAGTCATATATGTACAAATAAACTTAAATCTATAATAATTTAATTTATTGAAATATTTTTGATTAGGGTTATTTTTTCTGAGCAACTGCGAACATTTTCTCATTGTGGAGAAACTTAACATCTCTAATTAATTATTTAGCATGAAATTCCGTCTTTAAATCTTTCTTTTTCTAACCAAGAACAGAAACATGACCTTTCTTTCCTCCTAGTAATATATTTTTGCCATTTCTAGCAACATCAAGCCCAACGTATGGCCCAAATTCATTCAGTCCTATATCAAATATATTTTGAGCAGATTAAACTGGCAATATGTCCTTTAATTGCTATTAAGATACTTTCAAAGTTCTCTCTCTTTCATGCTCTACTTCGATAAATCCTCTATCTTCGGTATTAAGCAAGTATAATTGAAATGTGGAGGTAGTTACAAATATATTAAAATAACAATATAATTAGAAATTTCTCATATTAGTACTTAAAAATAGTGATTTATTTTGAACATATTACTCTCTGAATTAAACATTTACTTATAAAGAAAAGCTATAGTTCGCTATATTATAGAGTGATAGATTATTTAAACGATTGCACATTTAATAGATTAGTATACAAACTGAAATACTTTATATTATTTCACTCAGCGACAATGTGGATTGAGATCCAATCGAGACCTTCGTAGAAACAATCTCCAGTAACGGTGCAAGTGCTTTATATGTACCATGTTCTACCTCTGATTGTGTGGAGACCGAGTTTATCAGTGATTTATGGGCAAGTCATAGCTCCTGAAAAATTTTGCTTGTTGGCGAATACCAAGTGAACTGCTTCCTTAATTCATCATCGGTGATCATCTTGTGGAGCTCTTCTCTCACATCATCAACTCTATCTCTATAATTGGTGTCAACTACGAAGATAATACCTTAAATGATCTAGTATTATGTCTCCAGAGAAATTTGATCTTGTCTTGAACACCTCCTTACCACTCTGTGAAATTGATTTTCTTGTAGTCAACAGTCTCGATATTGAAGCCAATAGTTGGAATAGATGTGATGACCTCACCGAGCTTGAGATTGTAGAGGATTGTGGTATCACCGGTAGCATCGATACTCATCACTAGAATTCTCATTTCTTCCTTTCCAATAAGTCTATAACATACTCTAGAGAACTTTAAACCCATTTTTTTCCATTTTGTTTGTATTAAATTTGATTGAATATATTTCTTAATATATTGTTATTTGAATATATTTGTAACTACCTCCACATTTCAATTATACTTGCTTAATATAGAAAATCTAATCCTATTCTTAAAGACGAAGTTTGATTTCATCTCTCAATACTTTAGTTTTATTCAAGGCTGCCGACAGCTTTTTATCCTTTCCCATTTTATGCAATATAAACTTTACTACAATAGTTAATATATGATTAATTAATTTCTCATCGACACTATATCTTATCATCAATTATTAATGTAAAATAACTCTATACTAGAAAAATTATAATTGTAAATTTAAGAAAAAATATTCATTGCAAATATGGTAAAACATTCTCAATTTAAAGATATCAGTTTTGCTAAAAATATGGTTATAGTAATATCTTAGTTCAGTATAAAAGAAAAAAGTGACTGATTTATAAGCTTTCGTCAATTGCAAAACTAATGATAAGCTTCTCACTGATCTATTGAAGAAACATAACTGGTAAGTCAATTCTTTTTATTAAAAAAAGAATCAAGAAAAATTTTATAATTCGCATTAAACTAAATCATTTAGCATCTATTTAATTACATTAGATCATAGCACAATATAGGGATTTTAATATTGTGGCAGATGAATATTATATGAAAGGCTATGCCGAAAAGTTAGGCTCCGGAAAGATAAATCTAAAGAACATTCAAGCTTTGTTTAATAAATATAAGGATGCTTCTACTGGAATATGGAGGGAGAAGGAATAGCAAATTTCTATGACAAATAGGGTGTGGATGCAGCCTCAGACCCCGTGACTCTCGTAGTTAACTATTATATGGGTGCTAAAACTATGGCTATTATACTCAATAAGAGTTTAATAGCGGCATGACTAAACTTGGTTGTGATTCAATAGAATCATTAAAGAAGAAAATACCTAATTTGAAGCAAGAACTTGGAAATCCAGCTAAATTCAAGGAGATCTACAAGTTTATTTTTGAATTTTCTAGAGATCAAGGATTCAAGAATGTAGGAATAGACACAGCTATTGCCCTTTGGAAATTCTTTTGAGTGATAGATGCAAATTTATCAATGCCTTTATTGATTTCTTGCAGTCAGAGAAGAAAGAAATGATTGTCATTTAGAGAGATAACTGGATGATGTTGCTTGAACTTATAGAATAAACACAGGGAGATATCGAAAAATTTGTTGATAACGGAGCTTGGCCGCTTTTAATAGAGCAATTTAACGAATTTTACAATAGAAAATACAAGCACTGAGTATAGGGAGTTTAATGGAGCAATTGTAATGCATAAATTTTAATTATATTATATTCATTTTACAACATATCTATGAAAAATCATGTAGAATTTAAATTTATATAAATCAAATATTTATATGTGTGTTTTTAATGAGTAATTTCAATTAATTTTAATCTATTCACTTATTAACAAAATCAAACCATCAATTTAAGTCGTGACTTATTTCAGAATGAGTTGAGGTGGCAAAGCTTGATTCCTAGAATAGAATCATGAAGACCGAAAAATCCGAAAAAAAACAGGTGAGCTTCTCAGCATCACCTACCCCCTTATCAAGATGTAGAACCACAGAGCCAACGTTATGGATGTGGGTTCAGAGCTTAAGAGAGTAGGATTAACCAGAGGATCATAGTGAAAAATCTGATCGTGTTACTTTCTTCTGGAACGTAATCCCTGTCTTTTAGTTGTGATAGCTTAGCGCCTCTACTCGAGGAGAAGAAAGATCTTATCGTTGGCTTCTATGGTTCTCTTCTTCTCATTTTTGAATGCTGAGCTCTACCTTAATTTTGCTCACAACTACCTAGGAAGCCAAACTCGCGCCATCTATGCTAGAAAACCGTTGAACGCACAGTCAATTCGATGAGCTTAGAAATATTAATTATTAATGTTGACGTTTGTTATAAATAATTTGTATTATCTAACCACTCTATTTTATGTTAAAACTCTTTAATAACTTATAAAAAATTCAAGTAAACTTCTTGATCTTAAATTTTTCGATAAGTTCATCTGTTATTTTCTTCAATTTAACTCTATCCCTTCACATCATTGTCCTTAGTTTGATTATTTCTTTAGCACTATGTTTCTCGACATACTCGGCTAGCTCCATAAAACCGCCGCCTACTCTGACCATAAGCACTCCGTTAATAATTTAAGCATTGATAAACTTTGTTCCAAAGAGATACTTGCTTTCATCAATATAGGCAATTGGTACTTTAATCTTATTTGTTCTCACGAATTCTTCCAACATCTTGTCTATTTAATCGCTTAAAACTACTGTCTTATAATTTATAGTCTTTTAGAAAGGATCTTGTAAAGACGCATCACTAAAATCACTTCCTCTACATGAGGAGTGTTTTGAGGTTATGCCTCCCTAATTGCCTGAGTTAAGACCTGTAGTAGATTTAAAACCTGTAATTGAATTTCTATTAGTTTAGTTTCCTTTACCAAGAGTGGGTTGTATTTTTATTGAGAACATAGTAAGATTCTAAGAATTTTGCCTCTTAACAGCTAAATTACTATTTTTTTAATCTTTCTATTTGCTAAATAATGCACTTGGAGTCAATAAAAGCTTGTCATTGCTAACCTGTTTATTAAGGGTTTTATTATAAGAATTCTAGGCAAAATCTAAGAATGAATTTTCTTAGCTTCCAATCTTAAACTTTCCTTGTTATTTGAGTGGTGAATTCGTGAAGCTTTTGACTTCTTCTTGATTATCTTCATTCTAATTATTTGATAGGTAGATTTAATTGTCATAGATGTTGTGACTTTAGCTGCTATCTGATTAACTCTGTTCATGTAGCATTTTTAAAACTCATTCCTCTGGTTTACTAGCAGATTAAAAAGATTTACTAACTTATGAATTCTATATAGATTTTTTTAGTTCTCTCATTTAATCGATTTCTTCTTGTGTAATCTGTTCATAATCTTAAGTTTAATTTCTGAAACTGGTTTAAGCGCTTTGTTCTTAAGAGTTGATGTGATAACTACTTAATTTTGATTTCGCAATATTGTTATTTTTTTAGCTATATTTCTACAATTTTTCTTGCTCTTATATTGCAATCAATAATGAGTTTCTCAATTAACTTAGAAGTACGTAATGAGGAATCTCAAATCAACTTAATATATTCTTTATTAATTAAAAAACAAAACATCACATAAATTTAATTCGTGACTTATTTTGGAATGAGTTAACGGAGCAAGGGTGATTCGTGGATATAAATCCTGAAAATAAAAACTCCGAAAAAACTGGTTAGCATCAGTATCAACAACCACCATAATCAAGAAGTTTAATCCACAGAGCAAAAAGTAACTGGATGCATGCACAGAGATTGGGGAGATTCAACTCCGCTGAATATCGTAATGAAAAAAACTGCTCGTATCACCGCTTCTTGGAATGCTTTCTCTGTCCTTTTGCTGTGAAAGCTTAGCACCTTATAATCAAGGATAATATTATCTTATTGTTGGCTTCTATTGTTATTGTCTTCTCATTTTTGAAGGCTGGCCACCACCTCTTTTTATCCCAATTACCTAGGAAATCAAACTCATGCCAGGTACCTCATCTATGCAAGGAAACCGTTGTTGCAAAGTCCGATCGAGATGCATAAGAACTTGTTAGCTGAAACAAGCCTGCTGGCCCCTTATGCGATGAACTTGCCGACCTCTCCCTAATCTCATGAGGCCAAATTGTTAATACAAAGCTTTATCAAAAAGTAATAGACTCAGGCTCATTCCTGCCATCAACTTTCTAATTTAATAATATCTCTATTAAACTTGAGTATCATTCTATAGTTTATATTCAAAACTAGACTTTGTGTTCTATTAAGAAATTATATTATCTTAATTTTATTCTTAAATATGAGATTTAATTGATTTATGGCTTTCATTTTAGCTTTTAGCAGATTCAGAATGCTTGCTTTGAATACTGAAAGATTCGTTCTATTTTTATAGCAAAAATTATTTTAGCTTGGAGTTATCAATGAAGCTATTTTTACTTGATTTTGAGGATTTAATAGACTTAGAAATCTGTTATTGCGACGAGTGCTTATGAATTTCACTCAAATTGCATTTTTTGCAATTGTCATGCTTACTTAAATTTCTGCCACTTCCTTCGTGAGATTTTTCAAGAGATTGATTTGAGTGCAAAGATGAATTTTTATTAATCATAGGTTAGTTATCATCTTATTTTAGAGTTGATAAGTTATCTATTTAAATTGGTTTTTAATGACTTTCATTTGGATTTTGAAAAGTATTTTCATTGTTATTGTCAACTTAAGTATTAAAATAAAAAATTTAATAATATTTATGCCTTATTTTATAATAATTAAAATGGAATAAAATAACTAATCTTTTGCTTTATTTTGATAATTAAAATAAAAAATAAGTATTTGTTGTTGCATCATCATGAGTGAGCTATTTTCGTATAAGGCATGAATCAACTTAATTAACAATCTAGCTCATGAACTATTGTTATTCTATTTATTTGCCTTCAACAATGAAAGTTTACGACTTAACTTGCTCATCACTATTTTAATTATTTTGTTGAGTGACTTTGATACTTGTGTAAACTCCACTCAATCGTTAATTGTCCTTAGATTTTGTAGTTTTCATGATATTTATTTCATTTTGTTACATTAATAGAATTTTAATGTTAGTAACAGATTCATCCCCTTAAGCGTCAAAGCCTTTAATTTTATACTGCCACTTAAACATTGAATTTGTTATGGAATTGTGAGTATTGTTGTTAAAGTTTTGAGTGAAGCGTTGACCTTAGGTGCCTAACTTGAAGTCATCAGTCTGGAGTGTTCCAAATTGATTTTCATTTACTCTTGATTAATCTACTGTCATATTCTATGAATCGCAATCGTTAAAAGTCTAACCGTGCTTTGGTGATGGCTTAGTCATCATGAAATTTAATTATAGTTTATAAACATTATATTTAAAAAATTTTAATCATGGAGTTGCTTTTTGATGGGCTAAAGATCATTATGTTTATTTTAAGATTAATTGTCTCCTTGATAGTATTCCATAAAAAATAAATAATAGTAGAGAAACTATTATGACCAATTCCATCTCTCCTAATATACCTTTGTTGATTATAGATCTCCTTGCTTGTGCTCTTCTCTGTATAAATTTAACTTCTTATAATGTAAAAGAAAGGACTACCTACCTAAACAGTATGGTCAATACTTGAATTCGAGATTACCTTAGTGCAGCAATTTCAAATTTTTATTATCAAAAATAGATTGTATCACAAAATTTTATTATGATGATCTTTCTCTAAGTCCAAATAAACTCAAACTTTAATTAAATTAATTTAATTATCAAATTAATAGAATAATTAAACCATCTAATATTATGAATTGAACTTGTTGATTAAATTATAATATCATCGAAAACTTTTTATTTCAAAGTATTTTCATTGTTAAGAGAGCTCTTGAATGATTACTTAGAGGATACTTCTTTTCCTTTTTACTTTGAGTAGTATGAAAAAACACTCTAGTCAGCACCATATTTCTAAAGCAATTCAAAAATGACTTTGTTATAACTTTTCTTCTGTTCTTGCATTATTCTGCTAATTTTCTCAAGTTCATAGTCTTATTGATGCTTTAAATAATCTTCAAGTCTTTCGAATATTTAATTCACTCTTACTACACAAGTATCTCCCTTGATAACGAAGGCTTTAGAGTCTGTGCCCAGAAGATATTTGCCTTGGGTGATTCTTATTACTGAAAGTGTGAACTAGTTATCATTGAGTATCTTAGCAATTATCAAGTCAAGTTAATCTCCCTTGATTGCTTGATACTTCACAGTTTGCTTGGGAATTGTCATTTCTATCGGTGATTAGTCGACTATTCGAGATTCTTCCTATTCTGATATGAACTTGCCTTTTAAAAGTTCTTTGTCTGTTTTATCAGAGGAGTCTCTCTAAGCACAACAATTTCCCATTTAATTCAAATATACTACTAATTTAACTAATTTATTTTAGACTTATTTACTTTGAAAAATGTACTTATTTTAGAGATTACTCTTATTACTGAATTAGATTGATTTAAAAGTAATTTATCAAATTATATTATTGAGTTTATTTTCAATAGAGCTTTTAAGAAATGTTTCTTGCAATTATAAATAAATTTATTTCATTATCATTTTGGTAAAAGAAATTGAGCTTTTTTTAATATAATAATTTTCCCCTAATTTTATTTATAAGTTTATAATAAATTAATTAAGTTTTGCTATATTTGCTATAATGATCAGGTATAATTTAATTATTTAATGCTATAAACTGAGTCGTAAGTCACGGAAATACATGGAATATATTGAATGCTTCTATCATTTATTCGTATATAATAAAAGATAAAGAAATTATAAATAAAGCAATTGATATTCATTGACCGAGTTGATTACAAAGATTTTGAATAATCTTTTGGTTCTTATAAAAAGCATTTTTAAGTGTACCATTTCTCTATGGGTCATAGGGGTCATCATTAATTTTAAACGTTTATAGTTAGTTTAATATACCTAGACTTTATAAATTAAAAATATCATATCCGCCATTTCATCCCTCATATTGCCTAGTCTGAGGCTATTGTCTTTCTTTAGCATAATTATTGCCATCTTCCTCTTAATCTTCATCATAATCTTCAACTTTTACTTCCTCTTATCCATCTCTCATTTATTAGTTCTATTGTCTATTTTGTTAATTCTAGAGTTATCTTTAAGTATAAAATATAAGGATTGTTAAAATATAATTGAATTGGGAATATTGAATTAAAATTAATTAGTTAAATTATTGGCAGTCAACTTTCTCAAAATTTAGACAAATGGTTCTAGTTTGATTTTATGATAGAGAATTCTAAATCAGCTGGATTTTACTTTACTGGTATATTTCGCTTTTATGATACGATAAGGCAGTACCTCTAATAATATATTCCAGCTGATTTTAAATTCCCTATCAAACTAGAACCATTTCGTATAAATTTTGAGAAAGTTGACTGCCTATAATATAAATAATTTTAATTTAATTTTCCCAATTCAATTATATTTTAAATGATAAATAGCCAATTCAGGACTATGAGAAAAGTAAAGAATGATTTTAATTAAGTTTGATCAGCTTTTGTTTATGATAATGGGTATAGCTTCTATTTAGGCACGCCTTTTAAAGCACTTTTTATTCTATTACACACATATTTCTAATAGTGTAGCCTACCAAAAATAGCAATGATAAAAGCCCTTGCTCCTCCAGCTATAATTCCAATCGCTTTATTCCAAAACGCTTCTAAAAGAATTAGACTTCTTCTATCTTGCTCCCTTAAACATTGTAAATCAAAGTGAAGTTTGTTGGAAATTTTCCTTTTTATGGCACTACAGCAATATAAGCGTTTAAAGTTGCATTTGCATAGGATTTTGGGGCAGTGATTGTCGAAGGTAGACTTTTTACATTTTCTCTATTTAATCCACTACCAACGTATAGTGAAGTTGAAACAATTAAGTTAACAAATTGATTTAGTTATATACGACTAAGTTAGTGAGCGGACTCGAAATGTAAATAATTATGGTTGTAGCATTTTAATTCCAAATTGTTCGATCTAAACTAATTTCCCACCAGCAAGTAAATCCTTTGTCGGTGATTGCTTCACTTTAAATTGTTACCTTTGTATCAGTGGCATTGATATGATTGCTGCTAGTTTGGCATGCACTTTCAAATGTGATACAATACAACCACTTTGCATTGATAGTCTTTACCTTGTTACTACAAAAGATACTTGCTGTAGTATTCTATACGCACTATTTATCAGTCGAACCCGAAGGGCAACAGTATCCTACTTTATTTGTATTTTCGCAGTAATATTCTGGAGTAGTGTCACTTGAGTTATAGCAGCCATATGCACAGTCTGATGTTAAATATTTCGTAGAAAGTGCAAGATTTCTGGATTAAGATTGTATTTCTTCCTAATTTATCTTGTATATAATCTTACAGCAATGCTTCTTCATCAGTTGGCAAAGATGTTACTAAGAAATTTTATGGAAAATAGTTTATTACCTTAAATCATAAAGTATAAGTTTAAGGATACAATAAGCAACAGCAATTTTGTATGATTGTTTTCTGATTTATCTCTCATTTTCTTAATCTAAAAATATAATATTTATTCTTCCAAGTTTATTTGAACATTTATATGAGATAGTATAGAATTACAATGATCAGCATTGAAATCAAATTCTAGTAAAAATTTAATTATAATCTGATTCAATTTCTATGGAAACCATTACAGCTTTTTTTGCAAATTTAGTAGTAGCCACATAGACCGTAATCTAAGCTTAACCCTAACTATAATAATCAAATAATGATTTCCTTAATAGTATTCACTAACTCATATATTAATTCTATTTATTTTTAATTTAATTAACAAAGACAGATGACTTATGATGAATCTATGAAATAAAGCTATAACAGCAGTACTTATCATTTTAATAAGCCTAATAAACATAGGAAGAATATCGAGATGTCAACTATTTTATAGGCGATAAGTTAATGATATTCATAATGGCTCCTCTAAACATATTTTTTGGCTTGATTGTTCTTGCTCATTATAATATTCTTAATTTTAGTTCATTTTAAACTAATCCTTAAATTTCAGAGGTTTCTTAAACATATTATTTATTACTATAATTTAAACATAGAGAATAAACCATGTAAGTTAATAATAAATTAAGGTCCATTTGCTTCTGTAATTAGAACACTTACTAGATTTCTTCGTAAATAATCCTGGAAAAATAATAGCTAATTCATTTTTATAGGAAAAACTATAGATATTTCTTTCACTTGATATTAATGTTTCAAATGATATGGAGTCTTGATAACATTCTAGAAGTCTTCATATTAAATGATTCAGTGCAGTAAGTTGCATTTTAGTGTATAATTGCTAATAAAGACACTTCTATAAGTATTAAATTGTAAATTAGAGAGATAAGGATTTGAGAAGTGAAGAGATTAAAATATATTAATTGAGCCATAAGTAAATTAATTGCAAATTGTATTCAAATTTCTTGTGAGATTATGTGTGAAATTATCGGCATTATAAATGTGTTTTCTGAATGCTGTGCATTTAATTATTCAGTGTGGATGTCCTATCTAGTTATGATAAAGGTTAATAACTCTACTTCTAATTTTGTAGTATTGCACCTATTTGCTCATTTAATTACGCTAGCAGTCGCAATATCAATGATTCTTGCTGTGTTTTTACTTTCGTATTCGGAATCTCAGTAAGAAATCTGATTAATAATATCTATATAGAGTAATCTTTCTTGTGGCATTGCACTATAATCCGAAAAGACAAGTGGTGATAGTATAAGATGCTTTTAATAATTAATATTTTTTAAAAAAATTAATGCTGGCCATAATAGAGTTGATTGCTTTTTTTTTCTTTTCTCTTCATATAAAAGGAAATTTAAATTACTTATTAATGAATTAAATATTTATTGACTGAAATTTTAGGGATGGTCTAATAAGCTACTGCATTTGTATTTATTAGTATTATCATGGATATTTAATTAATTTAATTCATTTTTTTCAAACCTATCATTTAAAGAAGAAATAAATTTCGGAATTATTAGACTCACTTTAATATAACTAGCCTATTAAATATCTTCCATTTTGCATATACCATTTCGTGTATCTTCAGTTTAAAGTACCACATTTAATTAAATCAGATGTAAGCTACAATTTCTAAATGATCCTCTGACTCTGAACAAATATTAATTAAATTTATCAATATAATATTAACCATTATCGAATAGTTGAGAAATTTCATAATGCAATGGAGCATCTACATGCTTTTTGTAGTTTTTTATATACTGATTAGGTTCTCAATGACAATAATATTTAACTCTTCAGGTTTGGACTATGATTAACTTGCTTATTAGCCTCTGTATAAAAGTTTAAGAGTGGTAATTCATCATGAGCAATATTGATATATTTATTTTAGGCATTGATGTTCAGTTAGTAACTTCTTACAATGTCATTGATAAATTTAATCGCAATCCCTCTTGATAAAATGTGAAGTTGTAGAATTTGCTGGTATTCAAGTTCTAATGACAGAGAGACTGAGGTAAGTAGTTTTTTAATGTTCATTATCAAATATATTGTACCAAAAGACTATGGTTAAAACCAGTGTAAAGAAATAAGTTGACTATGCTGAATTTAAAGATGAGAAAGAAATTATCGATGACAAACTAAGTAAGAGCAGCAAATTTAATTCAAGTGATAGCGAGATAGATTTTAATAGAAGAGAGCAAAGAAAATGACCGAGAAAAAGATCAATATATTTGTTTCTGATGAAGAGTTCAAAGCTAACTACAACCCAAATATTCTAAAGAAGCAAACAACGTTAGTTCTTAAAACAAGCTTTCATTTGATAAACATAATATTGATGGGGAAGTGCTCAGTGTTTAAGAAAATTACAATTCCAAGATAAAGCAGTCTACTCAATTTGATTTAGAAATCTTTATAGGATAATCCATCAACAAGTATTAGAGGAGAAAAAACAGTGCATATCATTAAGTTATTTAAATTTTTAGATAACTTAAATAATTTAAATTTAGCTAAATATTGGGATGAGATTAAAATTAATAAGAGTATTTAGCAAAATATTATGATTTCACTAAATTTTATTTACTGATTTTTGATTAAGCTGCTTCCTATGTAAAATATTTTATGTATTATTATTTGGGCATTCATTAGTTAGAAGAACATTATTAATTTTTTAGAATACTATTCTTGATTAATAGTTTTCTAGAATAATTAGCCTTTAAAATTACCTATCATAAATAATATATGAATTAAGCATATCATTAACTTATTAGATTTTTTATGAGCACATACAACGAGCTTTGTATATATGACATTGGCCCGACAAACAATGTTATTGAAATTATTGAGTACTGTCCAGACATTTTTTCAAAAATAAGGCAAAAGTTTGGTATCTCTGACGACACTCTATTTAATTCTTTCTTACCAGTACATAATATATAAGCAATTCACAATTTTTTTTTACTGGCTCTGGAAAATCAAGTAATTTTTCTTTTTCTCTGACAACAAGACATTTGTCTTGAAAACCTTGAAAGAAAGTGAAAAAAATTACTACTAGTACTGAATTAATCGAAAATTATTATCAACATTTAATGGATAATCCTAATAACCTACTTTCAAAATATTATGGAGTTTATCAAATCTAAGTAGGCAATATGGCTGATATTAATTGTTTCATAATGGATAATTTGTTAGGTTAGGATTTCATAAACATATAGAGAATAAACTTAATTATTCTAAATCTGTTTTAGGAATTAAATTAAAAATGTTTATATGACCTTAAAGGGTCGACAAAAGGAAGAATAGTAAATTTAAATGAGGAAGAGCAATTAGGCAGTAGTGGCTTGAAAGTTCTTTAAGATTTGAATTTTATCAATAACGATGAAAACTAAATGTGTTACATAAAAGAATAAGTGATAACTATTCTTGAAAAAGATGCCCTATTCTTATGCTAGAATAATCTTATGGATTATAGTTTACTCTTTATTAAAGCCAAATTACCTGAGAGAAAAATCTTTCAAGATAATGCTTTAGAGAGAATGCCAGCTATGATTTACGTAAAGCAAAAAGATGGTACAAATCAGCTTGAGTTAAAGGAAGTTGGCATAGATGAAGTTGAAATTGCAGCTGTCCCAATTAAAAATAATATGCCCTATATACCAGGGCTTACTGAATCAAATTAAATGTGGGCTTCATCAGCTCATTCGAGAACTCCAGGAATTAAAAAAGCTAGACTTAGATCATAGAAAAATTTAGATAAAAACAATATGCAAAAAAGCAAAAGCTGGGTTTTTCAAATGAAAAAATCGAATAAAGTAATGTCTTACAATATTTAAGATCCTACTAACGATCCAGAAAGTGTGCCTAAAGATTTCTTTGAAGCAGCAAATCAAAGATTTTCTAGGGCTTCTGATGATAATCCACATTTTCTAATTAAATATATGCTATAGTGCATAATTATTAATTGAATGAAATTGTATTCAGACATTAGGATGAATGGTCTGTCTATTCCCGTAGAGATAGAGAAGTAGATAAAGCCACAATCATAAATGAAGCGCATAACTTCTTAATAGAAAGTTGCTTCAAAGAGTACACAGTAGAGAATGGTTCTTATTAAAGCTTAGGCAAGGACTACAAGTATAGACTTGGAATAATTGACTTTCAATATAAAAATTATAATTTTAATTGACTTCACGACTGAATATAATGCAGCTAAAAAGATTGAAACTACCTGGAATACAATTAAGCACTAGAATAATGCACATACAACATCATATAAAATTTTAATATAAAATGTACATATATTAGTTTTATCATGCCAATAACCACATATTTATTCAGAAAGATTTATAAAATTTATGAAAGAGGTACTTTGAGATAAAATTCAAATACTCAATTATTTAACTTGGTTTTTAAGATTGAAATTCTGGTATTACATTCTAACTTGGAAATAGTTTTATAATAGGAAATAATTATTTGACAATAATTTACAAATAGCTTCTATCATTTATTGCAAACTCTTAAACCTATTATCCCTTCTCTCATCCCCAAGCCTCAGTCAAGGCATAATTTACAATTAGCATTTTATTACTATTTAAACACTAAAATATTTAGTTAGTTATCCTCATAATTAAAAAGTTTTTCGATTAGGGATAATGTTGATTAAATTTAGACTAACATCAAATAGATCACTCAATCTTTCTTCTGGTGGAGGCGCAAATTGCGAGTTAACATATAAAAACTACAAATATTTAGTAAGAAAGAACAGCCAAATGATTAATTAAAATATTTTTATAAATTTGTCAAGTCTTACCAATGAATCTTTTGGCTAAAGTGCTCCTTCCTTGATTAACTAATCTCTCACATATTTGATTATATGTTAGAATGTGTAAGCCTTTTTGTCTTAAATTTTCATTATCTTTAGCTTTGGTGCTCTTCCAATTTCATTCAATGATACTTCTATTTTCTCTATAAAATATTTAAGGATTTATGTGACAGATCATTTTTAGCAATAAAATTATGTTGTACCTTCATCATCTTGCAAGAAATCCGTGTCTTCAAGTTTCTTTATGCTAGATTCTACCATTAAAAAAATTAACAATTATTATAATTAAAAATTAATTTTATCAAAATTATATTCACATGAAAATTACTGAGATAATTTATATATCATTGTGTTTTAATGAATAAAAGAATCCATGATTAATTTAAATCAATTATAACAATTGTGTGTCTTTTAATATTATATATAGGTAATCTTTTATTAAGGTTAGTTACGTTTAGACTAAAAATTAAATTAAAGAAATAAGTTAAACCATAAAGATAGGGGATATTCAATTTTCTTCAATAAAATCTATTACTTATAGAAGCAATCAGAGAAATATTAAAATTTATTTAGGAATATAATTAATTTTGCAAACAAAGTAGCAATACAATCAAATTGATTAAGAATGCAATAATCTCTATAAAGGCCTTCCTAGGGGGATCGATTTATCAGTTCACGTGGATAGGGTGAGGATGCCGCCTCAATATTTGGCACAAAGAAAGAAATTTTCTTGATAAACAAAGAGGACGAGGAAATGGAAGAACGTCGCAACAGTACCATTGTGAATTCCACTCAATAAAAGGAGTCAAGTCCAGTTGAGGAAGAAAATAAAAAGATGTACACAGCATTATTGCAGAATTAACCTTGGCATCGATAATCCTTACTCAATACATGAAATCCATGATAGTGATGAGAATCATACTAAGACTAATCTATACTCGTAGCAATAAAGAGCAAGTATATATGAATCACCATCTCACAATGATAATGAAACGAAAAGGAGCTCCTTCACAAATGCTTGCGGTTAATCTCATGATACATCTCCATTCAACTCGAAATTTACTGTGCTAAAATTCAATAGTCCACAAGTAAAGGTGGATAAGTATAGCGTTATTAGTTTAATTAGCTAAGACAGTTACCCTAGGCGAGGTCTATTCTCTAATGTATCGAATGAATCATTCTTACATTCGTAAGCATCATCTTCAGACTTCTCGCAAGGATCTGCGTAATCTCTGTGAATGAGTTTCTCGCCATTTTCGCCAAATGTAAAATTATCAGAGAATACCAATCCACTGATTAGCAGTGCTGGAACTTTTAAACATAATCCATTATGCGATTTCGATGAAGATTAAGTTATTGTTCCTAAGAAACGCCAGCGTAAAATTGCAAAGATTCCTTTCAAGGTACTAGATGCTCCTTCTCTACAAGATGACTTTTACTTAAATCTAGTGGATTGGTCATCGAATATTAACTTAGCTTTAGGTCTTTCAAGCTGTGTTTACATCTGGTCGGCAAGTAAGAGTAAAGTTACTAAACTTCACGATCTTGGATAAAGAGACACAGTTACTTCTATTTGCTGGTCAAAGCAGGGACAGCACTTATCATTTGGTACAAACAGCGAAACAGTCTAAATATGTGATATTTAAAAGGGAAAACTCATCAGAGTATTAAAGGGACATGAAGGAAGAATCGGAGCTCTAGCCTGGAGTAATAGCATATTGAGTTCTGGTTATAAAGACAAAAGCATTCTATAAAGAGATTTGAGAGAAAAGGACGACTATATTGCAAATCTGTAATACCACAACCAAGAGGTGTGCGGATTGAAATGTCATATGATGAGCATCAATTAGCCTCAGCAGGAAACGATAATAAACTGGGAGTCTGGTCTGATCATAACAATATTGATCCAGCAGGTATGTTTAAAAGCCATGCTGCAGCAGTGAAAGCTATTTCTTGGTCATCTCACCACTTGCTATCGGTGGAGGTACTGCTGATAGATGTATAAGATTTTGGAACACATAGCAGATTGTAGAAATAGACAAAATTCATACAGGTTCTTAAGAGTGCAACTTACTCTTCAGTAAAAATTGCAATGAGCTTGTATCAACTCATGGCTATTCTGATAATGCCATTGTAGTGTGGAAATATCCATCCATGAAGAAAATTGCAACTTTTACAGGTCATAGTTCAGAGTACTATATCTTGCTATTAGTCCTGACGGAGAAAATATCGTGACTGGCGCAGGAGATGGGACCCTAAGATTTTGGAAAGTATTCCCACCAAGCAAAAGTAGTTTAGATAAAGAAATTTCATAAATCGATCCAACAAGATTCAACATTCGCTGAAGCAACTTTAAGTTAGTCTTTTTTTAATAATTAATGAGGGTTATGTGTAAAATATTAAAAAATTAAAGTAATTTGCAAGTAAGTTCAAGTGTATCATAATAAGTGTTTGTTTTTTATACTTAATTCATTGAAAAGATATGCATACTATTTCATGATTTGTTTATATCTTGCAATATTTGCCGCAATAAATGGAATCATTACCATAAGGATTCTTATCATAAATTATAATAATTAAATTACTCAAATCTTTATGAGAAAAATTAGTACTAGCGTCATTCTATTGCTCACATCAACTTTGGTCCTTGCTGATATCAACAACGATTACCAAAACATTTTTAATGGAAAATCTCATATATCCGTAGATCAAGTGGATGAAATTTACTCTCAGTTCATTCAATACTTCAAATCAGAGCAATCTGGTTTCTCACCAGTTGAGCACTATTCGACAAAGGACGTAGATAGAAAATCGGTATTTGCCCACAAGCTCTAAGAAATCATTAAGCATAACTCACATGATTCAACCAACTATAAGAAGGGCTTAAATGCTTACTCTGACATGACTGATGAAGAATTTTTTGACTATTTTAACCTTAAAGCCAACTAAAACTGTTCTGCTACAAACAGAAAGACTTTTGAAGAACCTAACGATAAAATCCCAGCATCATGGGACTGCAGAACTTTTGGTGTAGTGTCACCAGTAAAGAATCAAGGCAAATGTGGTAGCTGCTGGACTTTCTCCACTGTAGGTTGCCTCGAGTCTCACTTCCTTTTGAAGTACGGTCAATTCAGAAATTTGAGTGAATAATAACTTGTGGACTGCGCTAGTGATTAAGATAATCATGGCTGCAATGGTGGTCCCATCATATGCTTTTGAATATCTTAAGGATAATGGTGGCATTGCTGAAGAGACTTGTTACCCATATGTTGCTGTCACAAACACTTGTGCCCTTAAGAAAGGTAGTCAAATTGTTAGGGTCAAAGGCGGTGTTGTTAATGTTTCCTTAAGTGAGGATGATCTTCAACAAGCAATTTACTCCCATGGACCAGTTTCTATTGCTTTTTAAGTTTCTAGTGATTTTAGAGACTACAGAGCTGGCGTTTATAATTATATTATTAAGTTTTACTGATTTTAAATTCATTAACTTTACACAAGCAAAGTCTGCAAGAACGGTCCATAAGATGTGAATCACGCTGTCTTAGCAGTTGGCTTTGGTACTGATGAGAATGGAGTTGACTACTGGATCATTAAGAACTCCTGGGGTGCTGTCTGGGGTGACCAAAGTTACTTCAAGATGGAGAGGTGTTAAATAGAAATATTGATGCTTTTAAAATTTATGCTAAATATATTAGGTATCTTATAATTTCAATATAACTTGCTTAGTCATTGGTCTGCAGCAGGGGGTGTAATGAGAATATCTGAATAAACCTTAATATTTCTTTTGACCATAGTTATCTCTTTAGACTTAAACACCTTAAGATATTTTTTGAGACTAACTACTTCTTCTCCGTTTTCTAGTTTTTTTTTTGTGTACTCTAAACAACAATTCTTTGATGAATTTGACTCTTGATAATGGAATATAATAGTCTCTATCCTTTGAATATTCAATGTCATCAAACCAGCATGGCGTCTAAATTAAGTTAGGATATTAAAGTGAATTACCTTTTGTAACAAGACAAGGGAAATGTTGTCTTCTTTTGTCTTGAGAGATTTTCTAAACTCATCGAGTTGAGTTTCTGTAGGGACATTAGATCTTAGCAGTATGATAAAGGTAGCAATCTATTTCCAATCAATATGGCCCTGGTGATATTTATCGAGATTCCTTGTCATTTATTAAATGTCATATTCAGTATAGTTTCTCCATTCTTCAGGTAAGCTACCTTCATCGCCGATGTTCTTTAAGTTCTCTAGTTTTCTCACAAAGAGGTCAACAATCACCTTATTAGGAATAAAGACAGTGCCATTTTCAAATTATTATTAGACTAAGTATATTTGGGGAAATTTTGTATTTTTTTAATAAGTATGTTAAAATTAATAGGAGTTATTATTTAAAAAGAAATTATTTTGGTAGTTTTAGAAGGAAACCAAAAAAATTATTAAATTAAATTAAAGGTTTTAGTTGTATTATAATATAAACTTCCAAACTTTGCAACTGATGGTCTGAATTATGTATTATTATTATTCTTAAAGTGTAATTAAATTGGGTAAATTATTTAAATTAAATTTAATTTGGGGTGAAGTTTCCTGATCCGCATAAAAATTATGTATATTTATATATATTTTTTTCTATTTTTTTATACTTTTTTAAAATATTACATATGAAAATAAAATGTTATTTGGATTCAAATTATGCTTTAAGACAATCAATATTAATATTTTAAGATATCAATAATTAAATTTAATATTCAATCTAAACATTAAGAAATATAATGAGCAATTTTGTATTTTTGCTATTAATTTTATAATTTAAATACACTAATTTTATTAATTTGTAAGTGTTATAATCATTATTTTTATTAGAATTTTATAAATAATTATTTTATTAAATTCTTTTAGCATATCAAGAGTTAGATTGGAAGAAAAATGAAATTTAAAAAATCTGGAAAATTTATTCGGGGGCAGGAAACTTCCCACCCCCTTTAAATTTAAATCAAAATATTGGCAGTTTAAATTGGACAATAAGAATGATCTTGGGCTCTTCGATAGAGAATTCAAAATTAGCTGGACTTTACTATTGGCGGTACTATTTTATCGCATCCCTGGAGCGAGATAACTTCACTTTAATGTGAGGGTATAATTTAATGAATTTAGAGTCATTCAATTAAATTGAAGTTATCTCGCTCCAGGGATGCGATAAAATAGTACCGCCAATAGTAAAGTCCAGCTAATTTTGAATTCTCTATCAAATGAGCCCAAGATCGTTCAAATTGGCCAACTTCAACTGCCACTATTTTGATTTATTATATTTTTGATTTTAATTAATTTTCCAAATTCAATTATACCTTAGCAATAATACCTACTAACATTTTTATTTGAGCAAAATTAAGCTAGCTGTTCCAGTACTATAACAAGTGTTTTCAATCAAGATATATTAAATCTTTCTGGCCTTATTTCCTCTAATGCTGGTAGTTTCTCAGGAGGTGGCTCTATAAAGTTCATAATTTTTAATCAACACAGAAGTCCATGAACTTTAATCTCAGTTCATCTTGAATCTTTTTCTCCTCTTCAATTGCAGTTTTTACAACGATGCCCATCTCATTGATTACATCATTTTCTGTCTTATTGGACAAGAGGATCCAATCTTCAAATTTGGTGTATACCTTAATTGCTTTTGATCTCATTTCCTTAAGCTTCTCAAAGTCCAGTACGAATCTAGGTTAATCTGAATCTGAGAATCTGCTTCTCGATTTTGATAGAGCTCTTCATATCTTTTACATATTAAGATTCATCAACTGGCTTCTCTTCTTCAGCTGCTTTTTTAGGTTCCTTTCCTTTAATTGGTGCACCTTTCTTGTCTAGATTTTAAGCTTGAATTTAAGTAACGTCTGGAACGAACTGACATTTAAGGGCTCTTTCAAAAAGTTTATCTAACCTTGGGTATTAATAGAGATAAGGATTAGCAATATTATAAATAAATATAATGTTGAATATCACTACCTTCAGGCAAATTTTCTACTGGAGGTAATTCTTCTCCATCATCAACAATTTCAGTTGATATTTAAGGTGGAGCTTCTGGGATTAGCTTGTCTTCAAAAGCATGATAGTAATCATGTAGTATTTGTATGCTACTCTTAAATTTATCAACTTCAGATTGCATGAGTAATTAAGCACTGTTAACAATAAAGCCTTGTTCATATTTAATCCAACCACTTTCCATTATTTTCTTTCTCTCTTCGATGTGTTGCTCTTTTCTTTCTTCAATTATTTCCCAGAGTTCATCAGATAAAATGTCGACTCTTTGATGTAGTTCATCCTTGGTTTGTTCATCCTCTCTTAGATCTGGATATAGATCATTGAATTCATTGAAATCTCTAATAAATTGCTCAAGCTTATCTTATTTCTAATCTGGTCTATGTAAGAATTTTAGGAATGCATTTTGCAACTCCGAGAAATGATCGATTAATCTCTCTCTCTATCCGCTCACTTATCTAAAAACCTTTTTCATTTAATTTTTGTAGTTGGTGCATATTTCTACCAGGCCTCAAGAATGACTGGCTTAAAATCATTGTCAACGTTTTCGAAAGCTTGTGGAAGAGCTCCTAAGCGTTCAGTTGCTGGTTCAGGCTTCTCTAATTTAATAGAAGTATCTTCTTTCTTCTATTCTTCAGCTTGGTTCTACTGATCACCACCTTCAGATTCTTTTCTTAGTCTCTCTTCTTCCTCTTCCTGTTATTTACTTAAGTTCTCAGCATCCTCATTCTCTCTTTTCATTATTTTCTCTAGAATTCTCTTCTTGAGCTTGGTTTCCAACTTTCCTTTTTTGTGTTAAATTCTTCCAATAATTTAAAGGATTTCTTAGTGTAATTCATCTTGATAAAAGTCTCCGTTAACCTTTGACAAAATTTAAGATTAACTTATTAATAATTAAATATTAAAATTAAAATGTGAAGGTCATTAGTCTCTCCTTTTTTTGAACTTGCACCAAATTATGAATGCCAGTTCTCTAGACTCTTTGAACTTAAATCAAAAGATATTCATCTGTCAATTAATGTAGCTTCAGAATTATCCTCTTCTTCAATAGGAAGCAATCTCTCGCATAGTGGTGCATTAGTTGTAAGAGGTGGTTAGTCCTAAATGTGGTAGACTTTCTCATTTATAACATAAAAATTTAATCAAAATGAATCCATTAAAATATTGAATCATTAATTATACATTGTCAAACCTTCTACCAAGAGCTCTTCTCATGCAGTCATCTCTTGAAAAATCCACCCAAATCACTCCATCTAGGCCACTTCTCAAGAGTTCCTTTGCTGGCTCTGGCTTATCATATCCTTTAACCAACAACTAAGCATCAGCTATTTATGTATATTTCAATTTTATATACAGTATTTATAATGGAATTAAAAAACTTCATAAAAACAACTTAATTTTATGTCTCACTATCAATTTGACTCTTCTCTTGAGGTAGAATATAGCCACTTAATGCAGCTTCTAATAATTTGGCTAATGCGAAGGTAGCTGGGAAATCAAATAAAATCCAGCCTTTGTTCTCTGGAGCTTAAGCATCAGCAAGTTCTTTATTCAGTTTTTCAAGTTCTTCTAGTAACTGCTCAGGATCTCTTCTATATTTTGCAATAAAATATTGTAGATTTCCAAAAATGCTTTAGAAATAAAAAGTAATTTACAATATCTTTTTATTCTACGTCTGCGTCTTGCATTATTAGCAGACTCATCTTGGTTGCTAAGTTCTGCGAGTTCATTCTCAACTGCCTAAATTCTACTAGTAATTTCTCTATCAAGATAGTAAAAATGGACAATGCACAACTTGATCAATTTATAAAGACTAAAACAGGCTCAATGATAAAAACCCCTGAAGAAGTAACCAACTTTATAAGACTCTTCAATATTGAAATTCTTTAGAATATTACAGCCAATGAGGCATCATGCATTTCCATTGAAGCAGACTATCACTCTCATATTAATAGAGTATAAATACATGTGAAATGCTTACAAAAACATGAATTATTTTTAAAAAGTGACATAATTTAACTCATCACCACTAGACTTAAATTAAACAGAGCTCAAAAACTCTTAAAATTCTTCATTACAGTTAAAAACTTTGACACACAATTTAAGTTTAAAAACCTCAATGACAATGTCCAAATCCTCAACCAGAAAAAATTCCAAGGCAGAAAAGGAAAGACTCAGAAGAAAAGGCAAAGAAACTACAAAAGAAAAGGAAATAGAAGAAAAAGAAGACTAAGTATACGTTTTAGGAGAGAATCTCCAAAAAACAACTTAAAAGGACTTGTCCCTTATTCACTAACATGTGATTTAGATCGGGGGTCCCCAGAGACCTTAATGTGATCATATTATTATTATAGTAATTTCTCTCTCTTTAAGTACTTTTATTATAATTATTTTATCAATAATACGAGAATAAATTTGATAAATTGATATAGTTAACTTTTTGCTTTGGCTCTTTCTGAGAGTATCCTAAGACTTAAAACTCCGTTAGGATAAAAGCATGAAAATAGTAAAATATGCAAATCTTTTTGTAAATAATATCTTTGGCATTGGGTATTTAAAGATACAAGATAGTAATTGAATTCTTAAAAATAAGTAATTTATGTTTGACTTCCAATTTATTTCTTTCAATATTTATTTCATTTCCCTTATATTTCCCAGACTAAAAAAAAGTATTTTATAAGGATATGTTTTTCTGAGCTTGGCGACAAACAACTGTACATATATTTCATCAGAGATTTCAGTGCCTTCTTTAAGCAAATTGCATATTAATTCTCCGCACAGTCAGAAGTCTTCATCTGCATTGAATTCTTCTTAAATCTCGCTATCTGCTGACAAATCTAAGTCTTAATCTATTTATAGATTTAATTATGGAAAAGAGGACATTTTTTTGCACTATAAAAATTAAATTTAATCTGGAGAGGAGTATTAATTGGAATTATCTTGGTAAGCAACGATATCGAGAGGATTGGGGTGTGATTCATAGAAAGATACAGCTTCGGCTACTAATTCAGCTAATTGATAGAGATTTAGGTCCGAGAATTTCTCCTTCAATTTTACATAAATATGTAAATTGTTAATAAGATTTATTTCCTATTTAAAATTTATATATCAATCTTTATGCTTAAGATTCTTTGCCTGAGAAAGCATATCCAATAAAGCAAAGCTTCAAATTCAAGTAAGCTGGCACTTTGGGTCTCTTATGATTCTCTCTAGCATCAAATTTGATTTCAACTGAAATAATTTTTTTAATATTGCTAAAGTATGATTAATTTGGGAAAATTAAATTAAATTTAATTAATATTATTATAAATTCGTGGCAGTTAACTTTCCTCAAACCTCGAGAATATGGTATTTTTCTGATAGAAAATTCAAAATCAACTGGACTTTACTATTAGCGGTACTGCCCTATCCCATCGTAGTAGCGAGATAATCCACTTTAATTTTTGGTGATCTGTTTAGTAAATTTAATACCAAAATTAAAGAGGAGTTATCTTGCTCCTACGATGGGATAGGGCAGTACCTCCAGTAGTAAAGTCCAGCTGATTTTGAATTCTCTATCGAACAAGTATCAAATTGTCTAGGTTTGGCGAAAGTCTACTGCCACTAATTTGTAATTAAATTATTTAAATTTAATTTAATTTAATTAATATAATAAATTATATTTAAGCAATAATAAAACATATAATCAAAGTTCATGTTGATGATATTTTCAATGGTTTCTCCAAGCTCAAAATTGTTATCAAGTTGTGTGGGAAGATATGTATCACCTTCTTCAAGCTGAATCTATTTGCTAGCAGCGGCTTTTGCAGGAGCTGTTTTGCCTCCTTTGGCACCAGCAACTGCTGTACCTTGGTCTACCTATCCTGTCAAGAATGATAATATTTAATTTCTACAATTTATATGTTCCAAGTTTGGTTTGTTCTGATCAATTAGTTCAGTTGGCCATTGAACTTAAAATTACAGAAATTAAATCTTTTTTCTTGAGATAATCTTCAAGTTCTATTTAGTCAAGTTGAAACTCAATCTAATCTGCAAGAGGAACCTCTTAAGCATTAACTGTAACTAATTCCTCTGAAGACACTTTACCAACAGGAAATTCATTGATAAATAATTTAAGCCATTCGTGCCAGTTCCTAGGGTCAATTTCAGTTGAGTCCTGTTTTTGTTGGTGTACATAGGCTTCATTGACAATATCAAAGATTGAATCAAAGAGATGTTAGCCTAATCCATTTCTCTTCTCTCTCTTGGACTATTGAGCAAATATTATTTAATTTTAGGAAAATTTAATTAATTTTCTTTCATTGCAATATTTATGAACGATTCTCATTTCAGAATCTCTTTCTTTGAATGTTTCCAATTCCCTTTGCATTTATTCTCTAAGAGATCTCATCATTTCCTCTTCTCTCCAGATAGCAGTTTATTAATCGAGTTTTCTACTCTTGTCATATCTTACTTCTCTTAGCTTTCTGTTTTCAATTATCACATTCTTGCATTAATTTGTTCTCCATGATTCGTATTTAATTTCAAATATTGATAAAGTAGATAAAAATAGGAAAAATGATAAATATAAATATACAAATTAATAATAAGTAATTATAACTGTCACTGTTTAAATTAGCTTTTACTTGTAATTTGATTGGGATTTTAATATTAAATTAATTAATATATAGAAATTATTAGTGGTCTAGTAGTCTGACAGAGTTTTTTATGGTCTGGTGGTTTAATAGTCTATTGGTCTGGCCGGGGATTTGAGAGTCTACCGTATGAAGCCAAGGATGCACCTGTTCTAAACGATGTAGCTGGTGATCAATACTACATTAACGTGACTGAGAGTGATGAATTTAACACCGACACTCCAATTTTTTACCAAATTGGTTTGATGATTATGACTAATTCAGCTCCATATCTCAACTCAGACATCAGCCTCACTCTAGGAAATTTCTACGATAACGTACCCTTCTCATTCACACTTCTTAGTTCAGAGTTCTCTGATAATAAAGATGATGAACCAATCTTCTACTGCGATATCTTTTCAACTTCTGAAGATACAGATTGGCTAGTAGAACAGGATAGAGATCCTCTCACTAACGCTCTTACTTACTCTGAAAAGCCACACAGCAATGACAATGTAGGCAGCTAAATCTTTGTGTGCTGTTACTGATGTCTATCTTCCAGACATAAACTTCTATCAATTCAAAATGAACATCCTAGAAAATCTTGAACTTCTTACTAGAGACATTGAAAAGTTTCATTTGTTAGAATTGATTCATACACCCCGGCCAGACCAATAGACTATTAAACCACCAGACCATAAAAAACTCTGTCAGACTACTAGACCACTAATAATTTCTATATATTAATTAATTTAATATTAAAATCCCAATCAAATTACAAGTAAAAGCTAATTTAAACAGTGACAGTTATAATTACTTATTATTAATTTGTATATTTATATTTATCATTTTTCCTATTTTTATCTATTTTATCAATAATAAAAATTTTATATGTATATATGCCTATCATATAAATTTATGCAAAAAAATAATGTATTGGAGTTCTTCTTCTTATTTTGACTATCTCTTCATTCTTTCAATTATTTAGGCTTCTTTCCGCTTTTAATCCATTTCAATGTGAGTTTTAGATTAATCCTCAATCATCTTTCTTCGTCTGCGCTTTCGCTCCTTTCTAGTCTTATCATTTACTGTCGTCTTGTCTTTGGCTTTAAGACCAGTGGAACTCAGAGTAATGCCTCCGTTAAATTTTTATTTATTTATAACTATTTTTACACCGCCCATTGTCATCATATAACCAATTTTGTTTGTACCTCCGAATAAAGTAGTTTATTAAAGAGTTGTAAGAAAAGTTTGCTTATTCATAGATGCAAATCTATTGCCTTTGGCTGATGATTTAAGTAGTGAGTTTTATAAACTCTCTGACACAGCTCTCTCAGCATCATCCTTACGAACCTTTGGGTTTATTCCAATATTTCGCAGAGTCTATTCGAATTGAGCAATCCCATCATTAACCTCTTTGCCAGCAAAATCAATTTTTTCCATTGTCAAATAATTGAATTTTTCAGCTTACTTGTACTCAAATTCAAGTTAAGTCTTTTCTCTATCCTTCTTAATGCTTTAGTTCTTTTTCCAGTCTTCAAAGCCTTTCTACTGCCACTCTTCCATAAACCAGCATTCCACTAGAGTTTATTTATCTATGCTCTACGAGTCTCTTGTCTCATTTTGACTTTTGCATCTATCTCATCTTTGTGATAAAGTTAAGCTTGATCATCTTGTCTTAACTTTTCTTTCTCAAATTTGTCTAAATGACTCTCCATATTCAAAGCTTTCTATGGCTTGTTTAAGACTTACAGACAGTTTTAGAAAAAAAGTCTGAGCATGATTATCATATTTCTCTTTTGATTGAGCGATTTTCAAAGCAGGTTGATTGTCTCCCATTTTTCCAGCTATATAAATATTAGTTCATTTTATGTTTAGCTAATTCTCACTTTTTCTAAGAACTGCAATATCGATAGGTGGGTAGACTTTTTCAAGCGACATTTTTAATTGATAAAGAAATCTCAGAGCACTTCCTCTCTCCTACTTGATTCAAAACCCCAAAACCCTTTCAGTAGTTTGATTGAGTTTATGATTGATAAAAGTAGACTATTAGTGCATACTTTATTAGGGTTTTAATAGGGTTTATGTAGGGGTTTAATGTTTAAATATTAGTATTTTAAGTGATTATATGCGAGGTTTGGGTTCAGTTTATTACAGTGACTATATAGATTTATTGTTTATGTTGCGATATGGATGTGATGAATATAGTGAATAACTCAAGCCTGTTCTGAATTATACGTCTATAGCAAGGCTACTCCATAAATCTCCAGCAACTGTGAGGTCTCACTGTCTATTAGCATTGAATTTAAAGAGATAGCATCTTAATTCTAAGCCTAAGAGACCTTTAAATTTTAGCAGCATCATATTGAATATCTTATTAATGATAAGACTCTTAAATACTGGGCTCATTTGTATCTAGCCTAGAGGGCTGTGATGTTTCATCGCCAATTTCCTGAGCTTCACATATTTGCTTAATCGCTAGCTAACATATATAAAAATAACGGAATATCTTACAAGACAGTCAATCGCATTAAGAGGGTGATTGACTTTAATGTTCCATTTTATAAGACTAATTTAAATTATATATTCGATTAAATGCAGAGGTCTTAAGAAAATTTATAAAGTTCATACACGCTGATGAGGCAGTATTTACATTCAACATCTTTATATCAAGGTCTTGGTACAAGAGGTATAGTAATATAGAAGTTTATGACTAAAAGTTTAAGGTGTAAACTCATGCTATTCTTGGTGGAATAAGTGAAGATAGTGGCCTCGAGACTTATGTTATTCACCCTCGTTCTATAAAGACTGAATGATATATTAAGTTCTTGCAATAACTCAGAGATTAGTACGCTGACTAGGAGATTATTCTGTTCGTTGATAACTTGTCAGTTCATAAAACTAAAGACTCAAGGAAGGAATATGAAAGGCTAAATATAACACCTGTATATAATGTTCCTTACAGCCCTTAGTTAAATGGAATTGAATTATATTGGGGGTTATTGAAAGGTCACTATAAGAAATTGCTGCTCTACCATCTGATGCATGAATTAAAGATAGATACAGTAGATTTTATTAAGAGTGCTGCTAAGAGAGTCA